>PVJD01008407.1:0-72839 GCA_004026545.1 Mormoops blainvillei
ATAGTATGGTCTAGTGTCTCTCAAACTGCAATGGGCATATAGTTTCCCTGAAAATCTTGTTTAAAATATGAATATAGATTCAGTGCATCAGGATAGGAAATTAAATTTTGCATTTTTAACAGACTGCCAGGTCAGACCAAGACCAAAAGCCCTGGTACACACGTACTATCTATCTATCTGTCATCTATGTATTAGCACATATTCATTTTATTTATTATTTATATATAATATATAAAATATATACTCATTGTTCCATTAGCCTATATATTTTATCCAAAGCAACATTTTGATAATGGATCATGTATTTTTAATATCACAAAATAAGCTGTATATTTTTCATTTAACCAATTAATTAGAAATTTTAGAAATAAAATTTTTAAGAAGCATACAAAATTTCATTCATTATTAAAGTCAATTTGAAGGGGCATACAGACATGGTATTATGTGACTTAAATGTCACACGAGGAAGATGTTGCTTAGTATAACAATGGCCACAATCTCCACTATAAGATTTGGAGTAGCAAGTTTATATTTCATAATCTAAAACCATTTTTTAACAGTACCAAGGTTATTTCTGTGATCCATTCTACATTAGAGAACTTTATGCTTTTGTTCTGAGGTATAATTGAGATGTAACATTATATTAGTTTCATATTTATGGCACAATGATGCAATATTGTATGCACTGCAAAATAATCACCACAGTAAGCCTACTTACCATATGTTATCATACTAAGTTACATTTTTTTCCTTGTGATAAGAACTTTCTGATTTTCTCTCTTGGCATCCATTAAGTATGCCCTACAATATTATTGGCTATCATCACTGTGCTAACCAGTGCATCCCCATGGCTTATCTATTTCATAATTAAGCTCATGCTCTTAGCAGAGATCTGAGTGAAAGACTAATATTGAATGTTAAGTAAATTAGATACATTTGTGAATGGGGATAAATTTAATAATAATGAATAGAAGAAGAATTGCTTGTGCATCTGAGTAAAATGAATTGGGTGAGATAAAAGTTTTATGTTGAGTGAATATCTGTATTTTGGATACACTGATGAGAAAACTATAATATGATTTTGAGTAAAAAAATGCAAAGTATCAATATAATTGTACACATGTAATATGTGCATCCATTCCATGCACACATAGAGACAAGGAACAATTGCTATAATAATAACAAACATTTAGTGAAAATTCTCTGTGTCCAAAACTATGCTATGAACTCTTCATTTATCTTATTGAATTATTGAAATAGCTTGGGAAATCAGCACCATATATACTCTGTAAATGTAAAAACTGAGACTTGGAGAAATTAATTGACTTGCCTACTGTACGACAGCTAATAAGAGCTGGGCTGAAGATGTGGTTAGGAGTAATAAAAAATAATAAATCTATTATATTAGGGTGATAGGTCACATATCATTTTTCTAACTTTTCATCACTAAGAAAATGCCCAATATATTAAGATTTTTTTCATCATATCTCAGCTTAGTGCTACCAAATTTATAATAGCTATTTTGTTAGGTTACAGTAATGTACACATTAATTTTAATTTTTCAGTAATTAATGCACAAAAATTCAAGTCGGCAAATGATTTCGCTTAATTCAGTGCAAAACACTGGGCCTCCAACACTGACGTGGTAGAAGAGAAAGAGGGAAAAGTCAATTAGCTCTTAGGTGCCTTGGCCTGAAACGGAAATATTCATTCTGTGGTAAGAGAAAGCCGTTTGACCAAGAGAAGCAAATACTGCTGCTACTCAGCAGAGAGAGAGGAGGAACCCCTATGTGGCGGCCCTGAGTGCGGGGGCCCCTGAGGGTCTGTCCAGGGCAGGGAGCCCGGAACTGTGAGTCATCAACACATGCCTGTGGGCAGGCAGCCCGGGCCTAAGTCATTGTACACATGCGTTGTAGTCCCCAGTGACCTAGGTCCTGGTCCCGCCCTACTAATGTCTAAGCTGGTATAAACCCCTCTGTGACCAGCAATAAGTGCGTGCGCGTCAGCAATAAAGCTGCTGCTGCTGTGTGTGTGCGTGCGTGTGCCAGCGATGCCAGCGATGCCAGTGATGCCAGCGATGCCGGCAATAAGGAGCTTGCTGCTTTGCTTGCTTGCCGTGTGAAGCGCAGCTCCTATGTCTGCTTCTCGTTCGTTCTTCCGTTTGGGCATCTTATCACTGAAACCTGCCCTAGCTGAACGGTTGGACTCTGACACCCTACGTTTTACCACAGCATGGATGGAACTGGGGAATGTTATGCTAAGTGAAACAAACCAGTCAATGAAAGACAAATACCCTATGATCTCACCTATAAGTGGAATCTATGAACAAAATAAGCTAACAAACAAAACAGAACCACAGGCATGGAAACATGAAACAGACTGAAAGTGACCAGAGGGGTCACTGAGGGGTCAAAATAGTGACTAAGTTCCAGATTTAGCCTGTATAGACAGTTTACCATTTTATCATACTCTTTTGTGGATGACTTTGGCAGAATGGTTGGTTCATGAATACATGTTTTTTCTGAAACTGAGTAGAAATAACTCAATAACAACAGAATTTGCCATTTAGTTTCAGGTTTTTGTTTGTCTTTTTAATCTTGTTTCATGGGATTTCTTAGTGACTTTGGTGAGGATATTGATGTTGCATATAGTAAAAGTCACAATTATCATATTTTATCACTAAGAAGTAGCAAACAATATGCAAGATATGGTAGGTAGGGTCATAGAAAAACATGGGATGAGGTTAAAAAAAAAGGTTGAAGCAATTTATCATTCTCTAGGGGTGTATAAAGCATTGCGTTTAGACTTATCAACGTCAGGAAAAATAATGTTTAACTTAATATCCTTTCAATGAGTAGTGTTTTCTCCAGCAATCCTATTAGACCGCTTCCTTTGCATGTACTTAGGCTCTGTGCTCCCTTCCCTGCGGAGGAGCATAGGACAGGTGTTGTTTTATGAAGCATAATTACGAATCAAGAAAAACCCAGATCAGAAATATACACTACCCCATTTATCTCATCCCCCAAACAAAATTCACATTTGCCACATTAGTTTCTATCCCATTTCCTTGTGACAGCGTGATGTGTAACTCAGACATTCTATTATTCTATTTCTCTCATAGATTTCCAACAGGTTGCCGTCTTGTAAGTGGGGCTGCTTACAGGGCACCTGTACTGGTGTGGTTTTCTGGAATCTGTGACCAAATTGCTTAACATAATAAAAAAGATGCTGGAAATGAAAGGGAGATTTTGGAGGCGGGAAACAAGGCATGAAAAGAACACTTTATTTGGGATGATAAAAAAAAATAAAATTCCAGGTTGTCAGTGATGCCAAAGAAACACCATTTTATTACTATATTTGTTCCTAGATATATAATGTAGTTCCTCTCTTTCCCTCTACCTTTGCCCCATTTATGTTTCCTCAGGGCAAAACCAGGCTTCTGTTCGTCTGGGGTATGTATATATCAGATGTCTGAAGTTGTACATTTTAGGAGGAAAGAAGGTTGGAGTAAATCAGTTGTCCTAAAACCTGGATTTTCATTACAATTCTTTTAGGAACTTTAAAAAAAAAAAAGTGTGAACTCCTGAGTCCTACTACCAGAGCTAGCAGGTTCGAATGGGAGAGGTTGGGTGGTGTAAATCAATACATTGTAAAAGATTCCAGGTTGTTAGAATTATCAGTGATGCTGGGAGCAACTTTGGTCATCGGCTTTGATGTTTCCTTCCACTCTGAGATACTGTAATACTAAACTCTCCCTGCACATTCCCCGCCTTTTGTCCAGTGGCTGTGATGAGAATGAAATAGTTACTCTCCACTGACATTGATCCCTACATATGTGTAAATTTTTAACTGAAAAGTCTGGTAAATTCCCAACCCTCTATATTCTTTAGCTGGAGATTGTAAAACATGAAATGACTTTTTAAAATATTTGCTTAAGAAGTCACCTTAATTTGACAACAACCCAGGCACATGTTATCTGTAACTTCCTGGCAAGCTGAGGATGTGCCGCATTGTTTTATATTGTATTTTGCAGTATCTTGAAATATTTCTGCTGATCCCTCTGCCTTTAGTTTCCTTATTTAATTCCATCTTTTAAGCTGCTCCTTTAATATATCTTACCACTCAGCATCAGTTATGTGATCAGTATCAGTATACGTAATTAGTATGTGATATTGGCAGATTGATTCTGTTCTAAGTCTTAGTGTTACTGATTCTGTCTTAATGTCGTATACTTTGCATGAATGCTAATGAAGGTGTTAAAGTGGCAACACCTCCCCACCCAAAAAACAGGTTGCAGTAAGTCTGAGTCTTAGAGCTTTGATTGGTGTTGTCATTTACATATATACAATATAATAAATGTAACATACTAATATATAATATTGCAATAAATATTTATATAAATAAAATAATAATATACAATAATATATAATTTTAATGTGTGTATACATATGTGTGTATATGTGTGTGTGTATGCTTGATCTAAGTGAAATTCAAGAGCATATCTGTATCACAAAAAATTACTCATTTCTCAAGAGATATTGTAGCATTCATGATTTGGTTTGCTTCTCTTAGAGTTAAATATATTTTCATGAGAGAGGGAAAAGCACTTGGTGATTATTTTAAGAATGTAATTTCCTGTGAAAATTACATCTTATCGTTCAATTTTCCAATTGCTAGCTGGTGACATCAGACTTATTTTACATGGTCATCCAAAGTATATCTGCACATTAATTCAAAGTTATTGTAGTTTCCTTGTGCAACTGTCTTGTTTTTTTCTATTTTATGTAAATGATCCAGATGGCAACAATTCTTGTGAAATAAATAATTTAACATAGTTTGGACAACCATATATGATTATATCTGCATCTCATCTTGAGAAAATGAAAGGAGTATGATATATTGAGACACAACATAAGCTTTTGAAAATAAAAGTACTTTTTCCAAGTTTGAATTATTGTTTGGCTAATTACTTCTTTTCTGTTGTTGAGCAAATTTTTGAATCTAGATTTTGGATCTAGGTTCTGACTGATAACACAAGGGTAGTAAGAGAAACTTTTCAAGGCTGTTTTAAAGCCAAGAAAAAAATATCTGTATAAAGTGCTCCTCACAATTACATTCAAATAATTCAAGTTATCTTTGTTTTTATAGTCTTAAGGTCAATACAATAAAATTATGACAGTAATAACCAAATATATGTACTGATGCTCCTCAACTTACAATGGAGTTATTGCCTGATAACCCCATTTTAAGTTCAAAATATTGTAAGTCATAAATACATTTAATACACCTAACCCAGCAAACATTATAGCTTAGCCTAGCCTGTCTTAATCATGCTCAGCATACATGCATTAGCTTATAGTCGGGCAAAATCATTCCACCACCACTGTCTAGCACCATGGGGAAGTATTGTATTGCATATCACTGGGCTAGGAAAAAATAAAAATTCAAAATTGGAAGAAGAGTTTCTGCTAAAAGTGTATAATTTTCACACCATTGTAAAGTTAAAAAACTGTCAGCAGAAAACGGTTTTATTTGATTCATCACATAACAACATATATATGATTTTCTTTATAATCAAAATGACCTAAGTATTTTTTTTTTTTTGGGTTTTGAAGTAAACCAATTTTTCTATTTTATGTTTCCTAGAAACTTGACCTGTTGCTTCATCTTGATCACAAGTACAACCTTCTTACCCTTGACAGTGTAACTCTAAGGTTGTGAGTTTTTTCTTTCTTTGGTTTTTCTCTGCCCATAAGTTAAGTACCTGCTGGACTCTTTTGGTTGTAAACACAATATGTTCCATTTTTAACTTTTCTAATTTATTCTAGGACTTTAGTCTGGAGTTGGGTCTTGATCACCCTCATTAAGGACTCAGGTTTTGTAAATTACTACTTTTCTGCCAGATCTCTACCCTTCTCTGGCAGTTTGAATGTGTATCTCTTTTCTCAGTGGTAGAAGTCTAGATTTCACATAATTCTCCATTGCTTTCCACTCTGTGGTTGATGGTAAGCACTCTAGGCTGTGAGTCTTTCAGGCTCTTGGTATTATTGTGCTAAAATTAATCTCTAAAACAGCCTACCTTTCATAATAAAATTGCATCAGTTTAGGACTATTATCTCTGCTAAATATGAAAAATAATTTATTTAGAAACATGCTATTCTCCCAGAAGCAATGAATACCATTGGTTGATTGGCTTGAGGGATACCAGTGAAAGAGTTTCGGGATATACCATTCTAAGATATTATGTGTATTTAGGATATTTTTGCCTGCAAGTAGCAGGAATGTTGTCTCAAATGGGTTTAGTCAACAATAAAATATATGCTTCTACATGAAAGAAGTCTAGAATGGGACAGTATTCAGGTGTGTTTCTTTCAGCAGCTTAACAGCATCTTTAAGGACCTGCTTCTTTCTAACCTTCTTCTCTGTGAGTTCATTCTGAGGCTGGTAGTAAGATAGATACATTCATCCAGTTATCATAGTCCCAGGCACAGGCACATCCCGAGGAAAATGGCAATCTTATCTCTTTTTGTAGTCTCTCTTGAAAAGTAAAAACACTTTTCCTGAAGTTCTAAGTGCACTGCTACCAGTCATGATAGTAAGATCCTAGTTTACCCTTTCAGTCTCTGGCAACATATTGGAGATTACCTCAAGATAGATTATGCCACTAGATTCAGCTTCTCCCGAGGCACAATGGAAATAGAAGAAACAGGTATTTATCTGCAATAAATTAGGATCTATTAGGAAGGCAAATGACATAAATGTTTATTGGGTAGGCAGACAGTATCCACAACCAATTTAGGACAGTATGGTTCCTCAGCATACTCATGCAAGGGATTTCCAGATGTCCTTGTCTATGATGTTAAAGGTTTTTAAATTATTTTGTTGAAAATGAGTGCCATCAAGTCTTTTGAGCAGAGATATAAGATGGCCAAGTTTTCCTTGAAAAGGTAGCTTTCACAGAAGTGTGGAGAAGTGGAGTTATGGTGTTATGTGCATTATGTTACATGGTGGGGAAAGCTACATGCAGAAAGAACTTCCAGAAAGTCCCAAAAGATTTTTTAAAAATCTTTTTCCAAAAGCTCTTTTAGAAAGTGAAGTTGTTCAAACACGGACTGAAAAAAAAGAGAAGTGTATACATTGCCACTTTACCACTGTCCCTTCTTTCAAAAGAAACAGTTTCTCCCTGGAGTTTCCTCTTTAGAAATACGCTTCCAAACGACACTGAGCTGTGCTGCTCCTGTGCTTGGGGATTAGAGAAATGGAAAAATAAAGTGTAAGTTCCACAAGGAAGAGCATGAGATGCAAAGAGGTGTTTCCAATGCCACATCCACATAGACAGTGAGAAAGCAAAAACTGGATTTAAATAGCAGATTCTGTAGGATAAGTAAATTGAATGAAGCCCAAGAGAGATATGTTAAACATTGATAAGTAAAGTAGCTGGTTTACATCATACATCCTTAGAACCCTTTTTTGACTTATTTAAGGATGGTAAAGACTCTAGACTTTGTGATCCAACAGATCTGGGTTTCATCCTTGTCACTGGTAATTACAAGCTAGGATACTGTGTTGTCTTGGAGGGCATTTTTGGCACAGACTTGGGCTCAAACCCTATCTCTATGCCTGTTAGTGTGTTGCACATAGTGATTTAGGCAATGGATACAGGTTTTATCCCATTTCATTGTCTAGTGGTTATGATCACGAGCTATACCTTCGACTTCTCTGTATACCTTAATTTTCTGATCTGCAAAATGGAAGTAATGACAGTACCTATAACATAATGTTGTGTGGATTTAATACTGGGTATATTTTTACTAGTGTTGGTTTATACCTCATGTTTTTCCTCCTGTTTTTATTTTAAAGTTGTCTTTTGGTTAGTGTGAAAAGACAATCATACATTGAGAGATCTATTTAAAAATTCTGACAACTACAAAAATTAAGAAGATTAACATCCCTATAATAATTTAGATGCTATGGGTCTTTTAATGCTTTATTTTTGGTTCATTTATATTCCATATCACCTCATTAAATTACTGTGGATGCGTGGCCTTGTCATTTGAGTTTTTATAAAGTATGGCAAGAGACTATTGGCTCATTATGTATGTACAGTGAATTATACTTTGTGATCTATGAGCATGACTGGAAATAATTTGAATGTTTAAATGATATTTAACTTTTTTGAGGTCTCTTCTTATACTCCGGTGGAATAAAATAAGAGCTTTACATAAACACATACATACATGCACTGCTTACAATATGCTGCAGGTTAGCAACCAGCGTCCACCATGAACTCAGCAATGCTTTTGCACATATTCTTTTATTATTTTTTATTGTAGAGAATAAAAGTATTTACATATTTATTTTTGTGGTCTATCCAGATTAAAGAGTATGGGAAAAATAAAGGTCTATATCTCCACCATTTAGATTAGGAAATAGTTCCTTTGTCATCCCTATGCGGTCTCCCTAATTTTCCCATGTTTAATGTCTGAAGTGCGTGTTCAACTCTCTAGATGTGGCTAAACAATCCAAGCTGATAGTACACTTTTACCACTTTCTGCAGTCCTTAGCAATATTTTTAATTCATATTTTTAGTTTAATCGTTGCTAATTTTTAAATATAAAACTGCATTTCTTTGGGTCTCAGTTTTTTTCCCGATTTTAATAAATTTGATTATATTTTGATATGTTTATGGACAAACTGTGACTCTTTTTTATAAAATGCCTCATCATATCTTTTAACCATTTTATGATCTGATTGTTTTATATATTGTAATGATTGATAGGATTTAATATTCTGATTAATTTTTTTTGTTGGATATAGTATTATCCTGATACATGGAGTTTTTGTCTTTAATGTATGCTTCTTAGGAATTTAATATAGCCCATGTTATAAACCTTTTCATTATAGTTTGCATTTCTTTCCTTGTTTGCAGTCCTTCTACATGCAGAATTCAAAAGCATTCTTTTCTATTATGTTTGAAAGGTTTATAGCTTTATCTTGTTAATTCTTTATGCGAGTACATGCTGTGAACTAGGTATCTGGTTTCAGTTTCTTTCACATGGAGAACTTACAGTTCCAAAAGTACTTATTGTTTTTATACTGTTTTTCTCTACAGCAAACAATATCACTTCCAAATTATAGAGTTAACCAATTTTTAGCATCATGCCTGTGTAATTTCATTGATAAACATTTAGAATTATCTAAAATACTTGTCCTAGAATAAACTGCCCCTCATGTGTTCTTTAAAATGGTGTGGGCTCAGAGTGATTCATTCATCTATACTTACGCAAATGCCAGAGGATTTTAATTGCTAAATTTTTATCATCTATGTTAATATATGATAGAGAAACTGTGACTACACTGCTATTTTTAGTAGTCTCAGTTAGTCTTGACCATTTTCTTCTGCATTTGTTATACTTTTATTTGTGAGTTAAAGAAAATTGTGTTGATCTTAATGTTCATTTAGGAAACATTGTCTTCTTTCTATTAAATCTTCTATTTACAAGAATATGTAATACCTATCTCTCTCTCTGTCTCTCTCTCTATGTTTATTTAGGTATTATAAATATAGTTGAATAAATATTATAATTTTTACCATTTAGTATGGTTCTGCCTTAAACTTTTAAGTATATTACCCTTATCAGATGAAATAATGTGTTATTACATATTATCAAATTTTATATATTGATTTATATGCTATTTTTCTTTAATAATATATTTTATAGGGAATTACATTAATGAATTGGTACTAAGTTATGATATTTACACAAATGGGGCATTGTGTATTAACATTTTTTGCTGGATTACTGAACTAAATATACTAACATTTAGATTAAGATTCTTTTCTTTTTTGAAAGATTTTATTTATTTTATTTTTAGATATAGGGGAAGGGAGGGAGAAAGAGAGGGAGAGAAACATCAATGTGTGGTTGCCTCTCAAGCATCCCCTACTGGGGACCTGGCCTGCAACCCAGGCACTGGGGAATTGAACCAGTGACACTTTGGTTCACAGGCTGAAGTTCAATCCACTGAGCTATACCAGCTGGGGTAGATTAAGATTCTTGAATCAATTGTTATGAGTGACATAAATGTACAATTATCCTTTTTCCACTGTTTTTGTTTTTATCAAGGTTATATTATATTTGTAGAATAAGTTTGACACTGAATCTTTTTTTGTATTATCTAAAGCAGTTTCATAAGCTTACAATTAACTATTCATTGACATTTTGTGAAACTAAAGCCCTCTAGACCTAGCACTATTTCAAGAAAAAAATTAATTACTGACTAATTTTTTCAAAAAGCTTTAGTACTATTCAGGTATTCAATATCTTTTGAATATATAATTTATTCAATTTTGATAGATTTTGTCTGGTAATAATCAGTTTATCTGAATTTTTAATATTATTCATGTAAAGTTATTAATTGAATTCATATTTTAACAGTTTATGCTATAGCAGTTAATTTATCTCTTTTTATTCCAATCATGTATTTTACTTTTAGTAATTAGTCAGAAGTTTATCTAATTTCTTATTTGCTTTCAAGAAATCAATTTTCAGCAGGGCAATTATTGCTACTAAAATACTTTTTCTATTCCATTAATTTCTGTTCTCATCATTATTATTTTCTCCCTTTTCCATAATTTGAATGTATCATGTGGGGTTTTTTTTTGTTGTTGTTGTTGTTGTTTAAAATCCTAATTTGGAAGGTTATATTCAAGTATTTGGAAACCCTTCACTGCACTATGTTATAAATTTAAGTATAACTTGAGAATATATTTTTATTTATATCAACACTATATACTCCAAATGTTGTAATGTTATTTCACATTGAAAGACATTAATATTAGGTGTCACTAAGTGTAGTAAGGACTGACATGCCTGATTTTCTGAGAAAACAATGTATTTCTGGCTAGAAAAGAACCTTGACTTAATGATGTTTACCCCACAATGTGAAATACATGAGAAGAATGGATTGTTGTTCTATCGGCAAATACACAGTTTCATTAGATGTGCACTGAGCAAACTGAGCAAACTCCAGAAGCATGTGTTGTATGGTGGGAGTGACTGCTGAGGCATCCCATTAAAGCTTTCCAGAGACACACACACGTTCTCTGGCCTGCTCCTAATGTCCCGTGATGATACTTAAACGAGGTAAAAATATACAATTCTATCGAAGCATACTATAACTTATTTACTCTTTGTAAATTGAATTTATTGGGGTGATATTGGTTCACAAAACCATACAGTTTTCAAGTGTACAACTAATAAAACATAATTTGCACACTGCATCATGTGCCCATTGTTCTAAGCAAAGTCTCCTTTTGTTTTCATTCCTTCTACACTTCACCGACTCCACCGGCCCCTCTCTCCTCTTTCCCCCTGGCTATCATCGCACAGTTGTCTGTGTCTATGGGTTATATGCTTTTTACTTTCCACTGAATTGATGCTTTACTACTGTAGAGTCAAATATTAAGATTAAAACAAAAAGCTACTTTTTTTCCACAAAGCAAATGAGCCATTTTCCAAAATGAAGCTGTGTTCAAGATTCATTATAAAACCAAAGGATGCAGAAAAGTTCTCTGCAACTACTCAAAACAATTGTTTTGTTTTATGTTGTTGTGAAGACACAAGAAGGAATGAAAATTGAATTAATGTTTAATTAGTTAAGCACTTTTTTATTTGGACTTTTTAGGAAAAATAATATTTTAAAAGATAGTATCTTCCCACATTCTTGGTGAGGAAATTCATTGGCATTCTCCAAATTAACTGAGAAAGTTTCTTTATGAAGGTGTATATGACCAAAAATACTGGTAGATCTAGGACTTGTGGGCACTTCTCCATTCAAAATGGTTGAACCAAAGATTGATCCCTCAAGGTCAATTTCTCAGATACAACCTATGCCTAGTAGGCCTGGACTTTGGGCCTGCCTGAACTCTCCCTGCATTAACTGCATTTACTATTGAAGAAATGAATGTTTTATTTCCTGTGTTTAGAACATAATTTATGACCATTTTGTTGAATAAAGATGAAAAGTTTTAAAATAATATGTTAGAAGAATGGGAAAAAAAGTGATATTGCAACTAATATACCCCAAAACATATTTTGGAATGACTAGGGCTTAGGCAGTATTAACACATTTGTTCTTGACTGTTTAGAACATTTTTCCCATCATATTACACATGTTTCAGAAACATAAAACTGAGTAATAACCAGTGTTAATGTGCTAGGAGACTATATGGGAGATCTGTAGTTGGGTAATACTGGATGTTGTGTTGGGTAGAATTAAAAAGAAACAGCCATCAATATGATAATCCATTGCTACTTAGAAATGCCCTTATTCAAGGACCCTCTTCCATGAATTCTACTTGCAATCAGAGGAACTAAAAAGAACAAAACCACTCAAAAATCCGCATGTCAAAAACATGAACAACTTTATAGTTCACATGAAGAAACTATATAAGAACCTGGAGTTTACCTATATATATCTAACAATTTTCTACTTTAGAATCACGAATTCATAATATCAAATTGCATGCTTTTATAAATTATAGTTTTAAACTTGCTCTAATTTTTTAAATGAGATTCATTATGACGGTTTCTCAGTACTTTCACATCTCAAGAAGGTTAAAATGTTTGGTGTTCCTATAATTCATTTAAAAGTAGGATATATATTTAGCTCACTGAAAGTCTGCCCAATTAAAAAAGTCCTCTGATTACCTTTTACATTTAGCCACCTTGTTATAATATAAGGTATTTATTGTAATGTTTTCAAAAGAATTTTTAAAACAATGGTTTATTTTGTCATTGTGTTTTCTTAGCAAAGAATTACGTCAGCAATTAGTGTTGGTTTTCATGTGGTTATCTTCTAGTTTCATTCAGATATTATAATGCAAGAAGTTTCTTATACCCTCTTTCTCACTTATAAGAGAAATTATTTATATTCAGAATTCATTAATGTATACTTCAGAAGTGGTTCTATAATATTAAACAGTCTAGAAAAAAGTGATTTATCATTCTAAATAGATTTCTATATTTGTAAAGGCAAATGAATAGGTGCAGTTTTCAAGCATGTTTTCTAATTTTATGCAAATTGTCCAAATATATTTCTAAAAAGTAAGAGTATTTTCTTCATCATGCCTATCATTTATAAACTGACAATTATGTCACTAGGCTCTCTTCAGATTGTTAAATTACATGTAAAAGGTCTTGAAGAGCAAAGAGTCAATGGGAAACCAAGTGTTGAATATTAAGAAACAATTACTTTAACAGAAATAATCCTAATTAAAAATACACTTGGAAACTCTCTTTCTAGAATCTTTATTAAAGGTTTTACATGTGCTGGCTCGGTCTAAAAGAACCGAACACAATAATATCACTAAAGTTTCAGAGTTTTGATATCTCTATTTAAATTTTACTCTTCCTAAAGCATATTTTTAAATGAATAGGGTTTGGTCCATTTATATATATGGCAGGTAAAATGAAATAAATACATTTTGGAATTTTCTTTACCAGCCATTATAATATTTATTATTCTGCCACAAATATTATGAGAATATGGTCTCCATATCCCTTACATTAAAATTCCTGGATGTGTTCCCAGAGACTCAAAATAACTCTCCAACAGTCAAATATCTTACAAATGATAGAGCTGGAGTTAGAACTTCAATGTCCTGACCCTTAGACTGGCAACATTTGATTACTCCCATGCAGGATGGAAGAAACTTAAAACTGAAGGCAACAGGCTGGGATTCCAGTACTATTTCTGCTTCTAAATATATCTGTGACTTCAGGCAGGTCCATTACACTTTCTGAATCTCACCTTTCTCATCTACTTTGTGGAGAATAAAATAATTTAGCATTGCCATGGAGATCAGCTGGTATAGTGCATGAAACTGACTTTAAACTTCTCTAGAGCTATTAAGCACCAATTATTTCAATATCATAAACTTTTTTTCATTGTAGGTGTTTCTGAAATAAATTTACAAATATGAAAATAGTGCTAAGTGTCTCATGTAAGTAATAATATGGTATTATCCATCCCGGGCTCAGAGCTCAAATTTATGTTGAGAACATTTAAACAAGGTACCCTACCTAAGCTAGATGAGATAATATCCAACTCTTATTCCTTTACTTCACTAGACTGAAGCTCAGCAAATTAGAAAACTATACCTTTAATGATGGAAACGGCTTGGCAAATCTGTTTGACAAGTGTTTCTTATGTTATTATAGGTCTCAGTGAGGGTTACTGGGTACTGTCAGATGCAAAGAAAATTGCTTCAATCTTTTGAGCCCACAGTTTTGAGCCTTCCGCTCCTAATGTCCTGCCAATGGTGTTACGAATCATGCAGAATAGAAGCCATGGCCAAGTACAGCAGTTTTGCAACTGAGCAAGCAAAGCTCCCTGTGGAGCTCTCTCACTATTGGCTGTACTTCCATCTGCGTCAACACTATCTCTTCCTTATAGAACACATAATCAGCTATTAGAAAAATAATGAAGAAAATGGTTGTTCTAATGTGGAAACATATCTTCTTGCATAAAGGAAGAAAACAGAATTGAAAAATGAGGCAAAATAAAGTTCTGGTAGCAGTCAATGCAGGAAACAGCTGCAGCAAAGATGGTAACAAGAGAGAACGCATAATTAAACCAGATGTTTTAAAATGTATAATTTTAAATGACATACAACAGTGATTTAAAATATAAATGTAAATAAAAGTGGATGGATTGGAAGTGTAATCAAAACCAAAGGAAACAAAAATAAACTTGGTGGAAACTAAATTTGAATGATAGACAATAACTGACTTTGCTTAGCCAACAAAATATTAGCTAGTGAGGGCTTTTCTTGATTTTAGTTTTAGCGTTGCTTAATCAAACATGCATTTAACAGGGTCTCAGTAGGCATTTCAAAAAACCAAACTGGGAAAATGTGTTCTCTCAACAGTTTAAAATACAGTTCAAGTTACTGTATGTAATACTCTTCATAAAATTCTACTATCCTATCTACTGGGGAACTCTCAGCACTAATTCTCTATTGTCTCATTTTACCCTAAATTCTCTGCTGACCTGGATTAACAGTTTTGTTCCATCCTGAACCTAAATCCAGCAGTATTACCTGGGCAAACACAGGCCCACAGGCCATATCTTTCTCTTCCTAATCTTGCTTCTCCTTCATTTTTATTTGAGTGCCATCCCCTACTTTCACTTTATTGTGTTAACTGCTGTCAATTCTGGTAAATGTCACACTTCCACGAACACTGATGTCTAGGCTGTCCGCATCAGGGACTGTCACGAAGGCAAGAGGCAGTGGCTGAAGTCATTGGAAGGAGAGAGGAAGAGTGGCTGGGAGAACAGTGGTTGTCGGAAGGCTGGCTTTGCTTCAGAGGAGACATGAGTACATCCAGAGGTGGGACTCACATTGCTGCAAACGTGGGGAGAAGCCGGGGGCCTCTGAAGGAAGCATTGGTTTCTTGTATTCATTTTGTTATTAGACATATTATATTTGAATTAGCTGCAATCTTAAAGTATACACACTCTCTTCCAAAGATCCAGCCTTTAGTAGGTATAAAGTTTCAGAGCAAACAGATAGAGTCTCAATCATATTTCCCAAAGAACATGATACAATGTTAACTGTAAAATAATTTTAAATATTCTAATAGAATGATGAAAATTTTATTATATTGCTAGAACTGAACAAATATAACACAGGGGGAACTGAGGAAGTCACTTGTAAGCTGTCTCTGCAAATACAGGGCAATGGAGTGGCACAATAGAACTATTTTAAAATTACACCCAGGGTTTAATTTATAGAGGTATGACCAAGTAATGACTTGGAGAAGCCAAGGTCATTTAAAGAAGAATTCATTGGCATTGTATGGTATATTTGAAAATTTAAAAGTTCTCATCTCAAGGGAAATAATCCACTTTTTTGTATCTGCATGAGAAGATAGGTGTTAACTAAACCTATTGTGATATGCTATACACCTTAAACTTATACAGTGCTGTGTACCAATTATAGTCTAAATAAAGCTGGTAAAAAAGAAAGAATTTAGTATTTATTACTCAGATTTCTCAAGAGAACTATACGCCCCATCACACGGACACAGGACAAACATCAGGATGGTCAAAGGCAGAAGACAGAAATGAGAGGAAAACCTGAATTGGAGCCTTTATTGGAATTTCCACGGGGACATCAAGGCAAGTCTGTGGGTTAAGGGGCTTTTACTAGTTGTCTGCCATGTGGTCCTTGGGTGATTTAGGGCAGGGAAGGTATTGACTTGGTGTGTGAGATTGAAATAAAGAGGTTTATATGTGCAAGACTTCTCGTTGGCCAGTCATTATCATCTTTAGGAATTAGCTAGCCCAGAGAGGTCCATTTTTTCCTTGAGTCTGTAGACTTCCAAATGCTAGTGCATTAAAATATAGAAAATAAGAAATTATGATGAATATGATTGGCCCTGTGGTGAATGGATGCCAAACAAACAAAGACAGAATCTGAACAAACAGAGTTAGTGCAAGAACACTTTTCTTATAATCTCTACTTTGATAATAGCCATGGCCTATTTCCCACAGGTGATCACAGTTCTCATGAGGTAAAGGTATCCAGAGATCTCGTATCAGAGACTGCGGAGGTGAGCCCATTAGGGGCCAGTGCACACTCAGCACAACGGACTCCTGGAATGCCACTGGGATTCTCTGCAGATAACACGGTTGGAACTTCAACGATTGTTCTGCTCTTGGGAAAAAACTGATACTGGTGAAGTGGGCAGTACATATTGTACTGGCTTCTGCCTCTTGCTCTGAATCTTTCAGGTTTCTTAGGGAAGGGAGGGAGACCGCGTGGTTGTCCATTCCCAGCTTCTTCCTGTGCAGAGGATGCCGCCTTCTCCAGATGACCAGCGCTGCTCACTGTAGGTGACCGTGCCAGAAGCAGTGGGGAGGAAGGGTTTGATTGGGCTTCCATGACCTGCACTACAGCCAAATGTAATCCACAAGCTGTACTTACTGACTGTACAACAACTTTATTAATTTATTTATCCACCTATCTATTTATTTACTCCTTTATGGATATTTGTGAGCACTGTTTTATTTTTTTTACAGTCCCATGACCTTATTTATTTACAATTTATATCCAGTATATTCCGTATTAGTTCTACATTTACAGTGTTGTGATTAGACAATCATATACTTAACAAAGCGTGCCCCCCCCTTTGATATTTCAACTACACACCAGGCTCCATAGTTATTGCAATATTATTCACTACCTTCCCTGTGATTCAATTTACTTAATAGTTGGGCACATACAAGAAACATGTGATGGGACAGGTGTAAGTAATTTAGAGCAGGTAGGCCCAAAAGACCAACAGTAAATTTAATAAAAGGAAAATCATTTAAACTAAGTAATTGTTTTATCAACATTTTATCAATTGTTTTATCGATAATCATAAGTTTGATTCAGATTTGGAAGAAAAATTATTTGCTGTAACACAGAATAATCAGAGAAAAAGAGGATATTATTTAAATAAAAAAATAATGGCAATAACGAGCAGCACAGCAGGCGATGCCAAACGTGGCCGCTCTTTAGAAGGTTGGCTCTTGGGACTAAGAAGCTCACTTGCCCATAATTACTTAGGGACTGAAAATAGGACAGAAATTGTTTTTGGTTATTCGTTTCGCAGTCAGGACCACATGGACAGTACCTTCTGCCTTCATAGAATAAACTATTCGTGTCATTACAGAAAAGAAATTCAAGCTATCTTCAAAGCATCTCTCGGTGAGCTTTTCCTTGGCCCAAGATCTGGGCAAAGCAAATGTGCTCTAGTGTCAGAGCGTGTGAACTAACTTTACCCTGTACTTGCACGATGGACTTGGACCAGTTTCTTAACCCAATGTATTTCAGTTTTCTCAACTAACAATGACAACAATTGAACTTAAAACATGGTGGTTTTATGAGAATTACAGAAGTTAATACATACAAAACATTTAAAATTAGTGTGTGCATATATATGCATTTCCATTTTATAGAATATTTTATCATTGTGTTCTGGCATATACATAATAGGTATACACAGACTATTATTCATTTTGTTGATCTTTATTATTCAGTTACACAAATCTATTTTCCTAATCATGTTCCAGTTTTATTTTTAATTCAATTAATATAATAATACAGCATATTCAAAATCAGATGCATAATACTTTTTTTATATAACCCAAACAAAGCCGTGAGTTATTTTACTTGCATTGTATGTATGTGTACACACATACACATATGTGCAATACACAAATATATGTGTATATACACATATATACAAACACACACACATATATACACACACAATACACACACACACATATATACTTGTATATGAAGAACTGGCATGTTTTTGATGAATGGTAACATAAGATAAATAATTATTTATCTCATTTTGTCTAATATATATCATTAGAGCTGCTTTATTTTTTAAAAAACTATAGTTTTAATAACTTCTTATGCATCCTATTTTGTAAATGGTAACACTTTATTTCATAAATACATAATGTGCTTTGCATGTTACAAAGAGTAATTTATTTACTTCTTATTACAACCTCATTAGGCAGGCATAAACTAGACCACCAACTTACATCATATACCCAAATAAACTCAAGGTGGATAAAAGAGTTAAATATAAGCCATGACACCACAAACATCCTAGAGGAAAACATAGGCAGGAAAATGTCAGATATCCCACGCAGCAATATTTTCACTGATACATCCCCTAGGGCAAGGGATATAAAGGAAAGAATAAACAAATGGGACTACAACAAACTAAAAAGCTTTTGCACGGCTAAAGAAAACATCAATAAAATGGAAAGAGAGCCAACCATATGGGAAAACATATTTGTCAATGGATAAGGGTTTGATCTCCAAAATAAATAAAGAACTCATATGACTCCACACCAGGAAGACAAACAATCCAATTAAAAAATGGGCAAAGGACCTGAACAGACTCTTCTCCAAGGAGAACACACAGATGTCCCAGAGACACATGAAAAAATGTTCAACATCACTAGCCATCCGAAAGGTGTACATTAAAACCACAATGAGATACCACTTCACACTGGTCAGAATGGCCATCATTAATAAATCAGCAAACAACAAGTACTGGTGAGCTTTTGGAGGAAAGGGAACCCTAGTACGCTGTTGGTGGAATGCAGACTGGTGCAGCCACTGTGGAGAATAGAGCACTAAAGATGTATCTGCCTTTCAATCCAACGATCCCACTGGTGGGATTATACCCTAAGAATCTTAAATCACAAATTCAAAAGAACCTATGCACCCCAATGTTCATAGCAGTATAATTTACAGTAGCCAAGTGTTGGAAACAGGCTAAGTACCCGTCAGTAAATGAGTGGGTCAAAAAACTGTGGCACATTTACACAATGGAATACTATGCAGCAGAAAGAAAGAAGGAGTTCCTACCCTTCACAACAGCATGGATGGGACTGGAGAGTTTGATGCTAAGTGAAATAAGCCAGGCAGTGAAAAATAAATACCATATGATCTCACCTATAAGTGAAATGTAATCAATAAAACAAACAAATGAGCAAAATGGAACCATGGACTTAGAAATAAAGAACAAACTGACATTGACCAGTGGGGAGGGGAGAGGTGGATAACAGGGGAAAGATGGGAAGGGGCAAGCCAAGGATTGCGAATAGAGGACTCATGGGCATGGGCAATGGCGGGGGGCTTGGCAGTGGGAGTTGGGGACCAAGGCAGTGGAGAGCTATGGGGAAAAACGGCGGCATAACTGTAACTGAACAACAATTTAAAAAATTGCAAAAAAAAAAAAAGGAACAAAAAGGAGCCACTGAGAATCATAAGTACATAGCCCAAGGTTATATGGACAGTAAGTGGGACATCTAAAATCTGACAGGCCACCAGGCTTCAGACTGTGCTTTTTTTCTTGTCTTTCTTCTTTTAACCCTCCCTGGAGGATATGATTTTTATTCATTTTAGAAAGAGAGGAAGGGCAAGAGGGAGCCTGGACAGGGGATAGAGCCCACACCCTAGGTATGTGCTTTAAACAGGAATCAAACCTGCAGCCTTCGGTGTATGGCGCAATGCTCCAACCGGCTAAGCCGCCCAACCAGGGCTCTTTTTCTAACATTGCACATTGCGTACAACGAATGAATGAATGTGTAATGAATGAATGAATGACTTAGTGAAGTTGTTTTTGTTTTTTTTAATCAAACACCTCCATAATGTTTACTACATTCAGGAGTTCACGTGTACTAGTCCTACAATCTTCGTAACAACCTTATTAGTCAGGACCAAAATCCTATAGATATTGAATCTCTGTCTTAAAACTGCCTACTGGTCTTGTCTACGTATCCAACCCTTTTATATAAAGTTGGTAAAAATAAACCCTAAACTTTTAAAAGTGATAAATTTTTTTAGTTTTTATGATGGGAAGAATGAAAATAGGGCAAAAAGGGAGTCATTTTTTAAATATGTGTGTGTGTATAGATATTTAATATGTACACATCACTCTACTTATAATAAATAATTGTTATATTTATAACAAAAATACCTTTGGAAAGATATACCATTATAGAAGCGATCTGTTCAGCTGCGTGGCTTTTAAAAAATTTACTGCTTACATGCCTTTCCCTGCCTCCTTCGGCTGTAGGCAGATAACCTTGGCCAATAGCACCGTGGCCTCGGGGGTCTCCGCTCTCGGCTACACTCAGAAACCGACAGTTCGTAAGCTGACTGCCGACCGCCAGGGAGTGTCCCAAGCATGGTTAGTACTCATTCCCAAGGGAAATAAACGCTCCGATACTTAAGTCTCTTCCGGTGTAGTAATAGAAAATAAAACAAAAATTATGACCAAAAAATGGCAAAAATATTTCTAATCTTCAAAAGAAGGGTTTGATATTTGTTTATTTTTATTTTCACTTTTCCTACCTAAATGAATTTAAGCATAGTGTTTCACAGCTGATCGCATAAAAAGGAAAAATCTTGAAACAATACATTTTCAGAAGCTCTTTGAAGTAGAATGAAATTGAAGATTCAGGGAAAGTGTAGTATATAATATTAATTGTAATTAACATTACAATTATACAACAGGAATATAAAACAAAAAATATCTTGCACATTAATCTTTATTTACACATATCTTTCTTTAAAATTAATCTAAAGGTGATCAGAAAGAAAGAATGAGAACTGGTTTGTATTACAACAGCTATAACAAAATCTGCTATGTTTTATGATAATTTAAGACTGGACACTTTGTCTGCTGTTATCTAAAATCATCAACCAAGAAACATTATTTATGTGGAAACTGTTCATAGTTATAAGAAACCTGGGTAATAGATTTCAAACAGTAATATATACACAAAACACACATTCTCCCACCGCCTCTCTGCAACCAGGTAAACACTTTTTAAATGATTAAAAAGTTATTAATCATTTTTATATTACCAATAATTACAAAAGTGGAAATTTATCTTGAATATGTGCATACAATTACTGTTTTGGTCTTTACACATTGCCCCATTTTCTGATTTTAAAGACAGAATTAATGTAATGTACCAAAGTGTATTTTAGAGAATGGACATACATAAAACTTAAGCTCTACATATACTGTAACATAAAGCATGAACCTATGAGACGCCCACCCATTGTAACAATCGTGCTATTTCGATATGCACTGGCATGTTTATTGACCTGGAAAATATCCACTCGAGTCAGTGCAGCTCTATTCTTTGTTTTAATTTTGTGGCAATATATTATACTGTTTTGGTATTGTCAGAAAAAAATATTGCCTTCTTCCATGAAAATGACATTGCTATTCTGGGTGAAAGCTAGAAATCTGGGAATACTTCTGTGTTTAAGAACCACATATTTCCATTAGCTGAAGATTCTTATGGCTTATTCTTGAACTCAGTTTTTAAAGTTCTTCTTTTCATTGCATTTTGTTTATTAATCTATATTTTGCAATGTAACTGTAAGTTGGAACAATTGTGCTAACTTAATTTGACATTTCATTTTTTTAGTGATCTTTAGAGCAATAAAAATGTTCATAATGTTACCACATTATTACCTCCTGTCCTGGAATTCTTAATACAATTGACCAATTGGCCTTACATTTTCATTTTGAACTGGACCTCATTAGTTACATAGCCAGCCCTGGACCCAAAATTTCAATTATGTCATATTCGTGTAATATTCCACGGAGGGTACAACAATTAAGCTGAGTTCAGTGGTAAAATGAAAATGGTATGTATAGGAGTAAGTCATTACCTGTGGCTCTAGTGGAAAACATCACGGCGATGGTCAGGTCCATGTTTGGGACATACAATAAAAACCCTCAGAAGAACTGATATCTTATTGCTTAATTACCTAAAATTGGACAATTTTCTCTACCAGTAAAGCAGAGCATATTGATGCAGGTTAGTAAGAAGCTAGGCAAATTCTCTGGCAAATGGAATAGAGAAACTGAGACAAATAGTTAAATGGTACAGCAAGTAGCAGCCAGCTAATAAATCACAAGATGCGATCCTCCCTAACCAAAGACACTTAGGAGCAGATGGTTTAGATTTCTCCTACCCAGCCAGAGAGCAGGTAGCCTAAATCACCCTAGTCAGGGAGATAGATAGCAGAGAACCAATTAGTGTCATGAGTGCCAGAAAATCCCAAGAATGGATGAAGTCAGCAGAATAAATAACAAAAACTCCATCAGAGGAAGACAAATCTAAGGTGGAGGTAAAGCAGACCAGAAAATGATTTCAAACCCCACTATATGCTCATTTTGATTCATCAGCATATTAAAAGACACACTTGGGAAGCTGATTCATATTCTGATTGAGACCCATCCTAGAATCTCCGCCTCCAGAAAACAGAAAAAATCCTCAGGACAAAGGACGCCAGTGCAGTGCTCTACCTCGAGCGCGCCCACACCTCCCTGTCCTCAGGTGTAGGCTTTTACTTTCTTTCTCCAAAGCTCCAAAGACCCTCCACTTGCTTAAGTTTTCTGAGTCCAAGCAGCCCTGCCTTGAGTCACACCTGTTGCTGTGATCTTATCTCTTTTGTAACCATAGGTAGTTAACTAGTTATTAATGAGAAAGAGTACATAAGGAATTAGGCATTGAGCTTAATAACTGGGGAGCATAAATCTGCTCACTTAGCTAAGAAGCTATAGCACTTACAGAATCATTCACAAACTCCAGGGAACTGGCGCTGAGGAGTCTTAACCCCAGGAGCACAGGACCACTCCCCAGCTCCACTGTCTGCCCACCTGTAATGGATTGTTGGGAGTTGCAGGGGGAGATGCTTGACCATAGAGGCCTATCAGAATAATACATGGGGGGGGGGGGTGTACCCTTCAAAACCCTCAAAAGCTTGAGGAGTTGATTAGTTATTTTGACAAAGTTCCTGGTTATAACCCCAGGGGAACAAAGGAGCTCTCTTCTTTGCTCGGTGACATGCTCTCACCCCATGCAATTCTGCATTCTCTCCATAACTCTGTGGCCCCAGAAGACTCTAAACACAGGCTCCAGGTGGGAGCCTGAATATAGCAGCACAGTTGAGAACACAAGCAAAGCTAGGCAGAGAATAAGAAGACTGGACTGAACTAGCCTTGACATGGCACAGGATCTCTGAACAATGGCTTTATATCTAGCCATGATTTTCCATGGCAGGAAAGATAGAGATGGGACATCGGAAACCCAGGGGCAGATTTCTACCTGAATAAGCCTTACCACAAGGCCACACTTCCCATAAGGGTCCCCGAAATGCTTTCTCTGTGATCCCATGGAAGAACCTGATTTCCACTACAACATTAATATCTTAAACCCTTTCTTTGTCTCACTGTTCCAAGCTTTAATAAATGTGCTCTCAAAATCACCTGGACTCATGTCTTATAATCTTTCCTGCATGAAGGCAAGAATCTGCACATCCCAGACCATGCCGTGACAGACCCACAGCCACCCGGTCCCTTTTCAATGACAATGTCACCAGTGAAGGAAGTCCATCAATTGAGAGATCTGAGATTGTTTTTCTAGCATTCACTTTGCAGATGATAAAGTTAAGTAGGCAAGAATAAGTCTGCATATTGAACAGAACTGACAATATAGCTAACATTAAAAGGAATAACTGGGTTCTTACTCTTAATCCAATGTTTAGAAATTTATGGCTTCGGTGTATTGTCAGGCATATGAGCCCTATTTTTTCAAATGGTAGGACACTTATATATGGAAAATAAAACTAACATCTCCATGAGAGTTTCAAGGAAGAGTTAAAGAGTGCCATGATTATGCTTACTGAAAAAAAGCTTGTGTTTTATTCAGAAAAATAAGCAAACACAAAAAACCCTGTTCTTGGGTTTAGCTACACGGAAAGGTGTTGTGATTGGTCCTTGAAGTTCCAAGTTATGCATCTTTACAAAGAAAACTGACATATTTCCTTGTTAACTAAAGCTTTTATTTTAGTTTTAAAGAGTTTACAGAATTATAATAGGAAATAAATAATCTAAAGATGCCTTGCATAAAGGTATTCAAGAATTAGAGACAGCTACCCTGAAAAAAAATAGTGAATTACATAGAAACTTTTAAAGTAGTTCCTGTTGGCTTTAAATAGATACTGATTTAAATAGGCAACTATTATACTTTGGGTTTTCATTATCTGAGACTGAAGACACTGCTGAGAATTCCATTAAATATAGAAACCCTTTGTGACATTATGTCTTAATTTTATCCTCTAGGCTACGTTTCATCAGACCAGGGTTCGCGCACTTCAAAGTTACATTGTGAACAAACTTGAAAGGACATGATGTGAGTCCATCAAATGCTTTACCACTGATGAAGTGCAGGCTTGATTGAGAATTGAAGGGGCGTTTAGACATCTATTAATAAAAATAGAGAGAGGTTAATTTTATTAATAAGGGAATGAATGGCTGTCTCAATTAGATCGGATAGATGGGTACTTTATTTGATTTCGAGGGACAGAAACAAGCACTGGCATGTCCTTGTGATACTCCATTAAGTTGGAGCTGTACGGGAAAATAACAGTTGTCCGAGCACCAGTGAGGGAGCTAAAGCACTATCAAAATAGAAAAGCTAGAAAAGCTTAGAGAGGATGGCTCCTTAACTATACCACTCATGCCCATTAACTTTTCTTTTGGACAAATTCTACATATGGAGTGACTGGGGCATTGAAATCTGGATGCTCCTTTAAATCCTGAGATGTCTTTCTGCTGTGCAATTGCCTGTCCTATATTCTTTTAAAAATTTAAGCAAATATGGTGGTGCATGAAGTCTGTTGTGTTTATGATTTTAGCTAGCTGTATAATTGCTTTGGATCTCATGAGATGCCCAACAGAAAGTACCTAGCAAAGTGACTTTTTTTTAAAAATTATATTTTATTGATTATGCTATTACAGTTGTCCCAATTTTTTCTCCTTTGCCCCCCTCCACCCAGTCTCCCCACTCCTTCAGGCAATCTCCACACTATTGTCCATGCCCATGGGTCATGCATTTGTTCTTTGGTTACTCTGTTTCTTATGGTGTACTTTACACCCTCATGACTATTTAGAGTGAGTATTAATATTAATTCTTCTGAAGTACACTGACACACAGATAAATACTCAACAAATTACACTAATATGATCAATCATAATTTGATTTTATTCAGGGGCAAACTCATACTGTGTCCTTGTTTGCATTTTCTTTATTTATATTTACTTATTTATTTATTGGGATAACATTGGTTAATAAGACTGTATAAGTTTCAAGTGTCTATTTCTATGATACATGATCTGTGTATTGCCTTGTACACCCACCGTCCTAAGTCAAATTATCTTCCACCCCCATGTATTTGATCCCTTCTTTCCTTAATAACCCTCATCCCCTTTTCTTCTGGTAACCACCATACTGTTTTCTGTGTCTGTGAGTTTTTGTTTGTTTTTCTGTTTGTTCATTGGTTGCTTTCAGTTTTATATCCCACATATGAGTGAAATCTTATGGCTCTTAAGTTTTTCTGTCTCATGTATTTCACATAGATTTATTTAATAGTTTATTATTTTTACCATTTTTTCATAATACAGGTTGCTTTTGCAGAAAATGCCTGAAATATTTTAAATATTATTCATCTACAATCACAAATATTCTCCTTAAATTTACTCTACTTAATTTTTCAAGAGTTATTTCATAATTTAGTCATTTAGAAACTAATGAAATACTCATTTGAGAAAGTTTTTTAAATAAGCTGTTAAATATTATTCACTCAAGAGTTATTGTCTTGATTCCTTCCTTTTATCACATCCTTGAAATTAATTTTGTCTATCTTTATCTCTGTGAAGTTACAGATACAAAAAGCTGAAACAGCACTATTTTAAATTATGTTTTGTATAACCTGGGTCAAGTAGCAAAACATACTTAAAATGAATTTATAAATAATCACACATTGTGCACTTTTTTGGAGAGGAGAATTATACATTCATTAAATGACAAATGAGCTATTTGTCTAAAAATGCTATAGCACTTTACAATTTTGCAGCCTGATTAAATAAGGAAAGATATTAACGCTTTACACAGATCATTATAAATAATGTCTTCAGAAATTTATGTAACCTTATATTTAATGTAACAGTAACCATTTCAAAGAATTTCACAGCATTTTACTGATTAAGTCAAGATTTAGTATCATTTTTTAAAAATGCCATCTGCCATTATTCACAATATGTGAGTGGAAAGTTACATTTTACTTCCTGAAATGTAAATATATGCCTAAACAAACAAGTACATAGTCAACATACATATAGATATATATCAATATTTCTTCATACATATAATTTTTATTTCATTGACTCTATTATAATGGGAGGATGAGCTTCTTTCTGATTATTTTGTCAAAGAATTAATTTTGTCTTATTAAAATCATGTTTAAAATTGTTTTGTTATAAAAATTGTATTTAAGGAGTGTAAAATAGTGTTATACTAATTTCCTTTAAAAATACATTACAATGGCATACATTGTAAAAATCAGTCACTCTTCGGCATATAATACCACTTCTGCTCTGAAAAACCTATGATTCAGGCCTGGGAACATGGAAAAGACTGAAAGTGACCATAGGGGTGAGGGGAAGTGGATAACGGTGGAAAGAAGGGGAAGAGACTAGGCAAAGAACATGTACGAATGACTCAGGGACAAGGACAACGGTGTGGGAATTGACTGTGGGAGTGAGGGTCCAGGGCTGGGCGGAGGAGGGCAAAGGGGCAAAAACTGGGGCAACTGTAATAGCATAATCAATAAAATGTATTTTTAAAAACCTATGCCGTATGTCTGCTAAAGGCCTTACTTTAGTCTTTTAATTTTATCCAGCTCTTACGAAATACTTGGACAAGCATTTATTACTTCACTTTCTAAGAGTTTCACTGATCATTATGATACCATTCCATAAAAACCGAGCAATTTCAAGGCCTCTGAAATGTTTTATTATTCTTTATTGGGGATCCTGTTATAGCCTATAATACTTAGGTTACTAATATAGCTTCTGAAATATCACTGTACTAGGTACTAGGAACATGTATGTATGTATGTATGTATAATACATGTGAACACATGAGCGTATGTAAGATGATGTACATATACATATATGTATATATGCTGTGTTTTGGAGTAAAAATAATGAGCAAAACGTTTTATGTACTTAGTTTTAGAATTTCACAGAGTACAATGATCTTCGAAGAGAAGACATCACATTCTTCAGGTGGAGTCCCTCAGAAAAGGCTGATAAAATGAGAGAGGTTTACTGTGGGAGGCCAGGATAGCAAGGCCGTTTGGGAAAAGCTGTGACACAGTAACTTCCAGAAACCCAACAGCCACTGTTCTTCAGGTAGGGAATGTGTGCATCGCTGTCTTCATGGTTCCTTGTTCAACTGGTTAGGATTTGTTTCAGAGTTCCTCAGAGGAGGGCACATGAAACAATTCTATTAGAAATTAGCTGGAATAAAAGGCTAAAATTCAGATTTCTAAAGAGACTTGATAAATCAACAGCTTTACACATCCAAGTTAAATAACCCAGACTAAACTTCACAAACATTTAGTCTAATATCTCTTACGGGTTCCTTGTGTAAATTAAAAAGAAATGAATACTATCGCACTTGTTCATTTTTACATTCTTTGTGAAATCATAATGTTGTCCTTAAGAAACTTGAAATTTGGTACACTAAAATATATTTTTTCCTACATCAGGCAAAATTGTCAGACAGAAAACAAAGAACCTAAAACTGAACATACTTGCAGCAGGAAAGTTTAGCGCCTTTAATTTCTATCCCTGAAGAAAGAAAAATTCCCAATGGCAGCACAGGCAGCAAATAACAGCTAAAGTGTGTCTACTTTTGCTCATGAACTGAGCTTTTCAGAAAATCTGTTTACCCTGTTGCTGGTATTAAGTTTTTATACTGACAGGCTCACCATCTCACTCAGAGTCCGAGAGAAAAGCAGAATAGGTGTGTTCACCTTGACTTATATCAGTTTCTCATCAGGTTTAGCTGCAGGGAATGTCAGACCAAAGTTGTTTCATAGGTTGGCTGTAATGCTTTAGAGAAGAAACTATTTTTTTTCCCCCTCTGCACTGTATAATTTACTTTGTAACACTGAAAAATGTAACTTTCAGGGGAATAAGCTCTTTAAGGAAAAAAAATAACGGCACAATCCTTTGCCCTTTTTCTCTTTCATTCTCCCTGACTTTTTTTTTAAAGCGTTAATTTGAACGTTGGTCCTCTGGTAATATTTCACCTGAGAATGGCATGAGGACTACTTTCCTAGCCCCATGTCTGATTAAATCCCAGAGAATATTAGTGCTGACCAGCGAAGTCCCCCTGACAAGATTGGGACTGTCTCCTTGACTCTGTGAGGAAGCCTCTATGCTGAGCGAGGACCTTTCAGTGTCTAGAAATGGTCTCTCCTAAATGTTCGGATGCAGTATCCTGCCTAGAAAATGTCATGTCTAAAAAGTGTGGAAGCCCTGGAACTATGAGGGAATAGATGAGGTTTGTCAGTTTCAACTGCATACCTCTGCTTATGTATATAGAATGGCTAAGAGGCTTTAAAAAGCTTCATCAAGTTCTTATATTTAAAAAATGTTATAGTAAGTGCAAAAAAAAGGAGGGTTTACTATCAAACTCACACTTACTCATTAAAATCCCCTCTGTTTCCTTATCTAATTAATTGCCACTCTGAGATGCTGGAAAACTCACTCAAGACTACAAAGCTAATATACAGCAAAGAGAACATAGCACTCTCAACTTCTAAGCCCCTGCATTTTCCATCCTGTCCTGTGTCAATGTTATCTTTTTTTGACAATCATTCCTTGACATAGTTTCTCTTATTTGGAAATGAATATTAAAAGATAAGGCATGTCATTATTTTATTTAAGCTAAAATTAAAAATAAAGTATATTGAATATTAGATATTACAGTCTTAATTAATGCAGTATTTCATGGATGGAAATGTCAGCAAAGCAAAATACTATTAGGCAAACCCCAGAGCTAGCCAGTAAGGACAGATTATCCTTTTAACAGATAAAGAAACTATTTACAGGGCTTTTGAATGAATTTATTTGTAATAAGACCTGGTCATTTAGACTTTAATATACATTCTGATTTTTTCCAATTAGTGATTCTGCTTAAGGTCATGTTCAATGTGCATTACTGAGAATAAATACTTTTGAGTGGGACCAATTTAAGTTGTAGAATAACTCACATAACAAGTTTCATTTGACTCAGAAATGTGACCAGCTGAAAGAAAATAACTCTAGCTTTAATCACATATTGAGGCAAAGACAAAACAGCACAGATCTTAATTGCTTTGGTTCACAAAGATGCTGATGCTCATCTAAATTCTTTTCTGGAAATGACAATCAGGACTCTCCACATGATGTCTTTTGGGGACTTTATAGGACAATCATTCTCATATTGTACATTTATACAGTTTTTCTTCCTGGAAAAATCAAAACATTTGTCTGTTAAATAGTTTATGTTGATTATTAGCATAAAGCCAAAGACAAAAGTTTTGGGGGGAAGTGAAATTATCCTGTAAAGTCACATAGAGTCCACTGTTGTAAAAAAGTACATAAAATAAAATTTACAATTTTAATCTTTTTAAAAGTATACAGTTGTCTGTCATGTGACAATAAGTACATTCACACTGTTGGTCAGCCATTACCACTATGTAGCTTCAGAACTTTTTCATCTTTCCCAACTGAAATTGTTAACTTTTTAAACACTAAATCCCCCTTTTCCCCTTTCCCCAGACCCTAGCAACTATACCATGTTACTTTCTGTCTTTATGAATTTGATTACCTTAGGAACCTCATGTAAGTATAATAACACAATATCTGTCCTTTTGTGACTGGCTTATTTCACTTAGCATTATGTCTTCAAGTTTCATCTGTGTTGGAACACATATTAGAATTTATCTTCCTTTTCAAGCTGAATAATATTCCATGGACATTTATAGAAGATTTTATCTGTCCAAGGACATGGGTTATTTCTACCTGTTGGCTCTTGTGAATAATATTGATATGAATATTATTAATATTTTTGAGTCCTTACTTCAGCTCTTTTGGGTATATATCCAAAAGCAGAATTGCTGTATCATATGGTAATTCTATGTTTAATCTTTTTGAGGAATCTCTGTACTCTTTTTAACAGGAACTACCCCACCAAGAATGTACCAGGGTTCTAGTTTCTGCACAGTGTTGTTAACACTTGTTATTTTCTATTTTTGTTAATTTGTTTGTTTCTGTTTTTTTTTAAATAACTATATTAATAGCCATGGAATAATACCATGATTTTGGTTTGCATTTCCCTAATGACAAATGATGGGTATCTTTTCATATGATTATTGGTTATTTTTAATATCATATCTGGAGAAATGTCTATTCAAGTCTCTTGCCCATTTCCCAGTCAGTGTGTTTCTTTCATTATGTTGGCCATGCCTCTATCTTAGCAAATAAATGCTTAGAAAGAACACAGTTTTACAGATAGGTGCAGATGGTACCTCAACACCCAAATTCTACCTTTGCATTTTCTAAAAATTTCTCTCTTATAATCCTGACGTATATTTTTATGTGAAATTTATGGATGGACACTAAATGTTTCCTATATTCATCATAATGTATTAATTTTCAATGACCAACTGAATATAGAAATGATGTGACAATTTTGAAGAAATAACTGGAAAAATAAACAGGAAAGATGAATCCTAACCCAAGCTCTGCACCTGACCAACTATAGCATTCTTAGAGAATTTACTGAAACTATTTTATTTTTAGCTAATTATTATATTTACCTTGAAATGTTTAACTTGTAAAACTGGCACCTGTTCAATTGCTCCTGATGCACCTTGGCTTTGTGTCATTTTTTACACTTTTATGGCAACTTTTCAGAAGTGCTACACAAAGTCTTTACTCAGACATGGATTTGATATGTTTTACACATTTTTAACATTATAATGTGGAACTTGGAAGTTCTTTCAATATCATAAAAACTTATTTTGGATTTAAACAAACAGAAGTTTTTGTATCAAATCAATTTCTTTAAAAGCAACCAAAAAAACTACATTGGTATAAACAAGGTATAAACACTGGATGCAGATCTGGAGGCAGCCAAGTAGCTTATGCCATAGTACTTGTGATTTTCAGCCAGTAAGGAAAAATATTATTTCATTTCTAGAACACTTTTTTAAATTAAATTTCTTCAGTTTCAACTGCAATTAAAAATGTAAGACAATGAGCAGTCAATATGCTAAAGCTTATTCAATATTTACCCTTATAATTACACATCTGAGAAATGGAAATTCCACTTTTGGGATTAATTATACAGAAGGTTTATTATTATTGTCATCATCATCATTATTATTGTATTATTCTTCATTTGAAAAATAGTTTTCACATTGTATAAATCAAAGTCTTAGGCTGAGACTTGGAATCAATTCCCTGCTTTTTATTGTCCAATCTTTGAAAAGCCATTTAATTGGTGAAAGTTGGCTTGTTCATTTGCTAACTTACAAACTTCAAATGAGTATTATACAAAATATTTAGATACAAATATAATCTAAACATACATTTTGAGATGACTTTATTTTTAGCTGGAATAAGCATATCATGCAAGAGCTTGTTGTGCACAATCCCTTTTAACTGGTTCGCTCACCCTTCAGTGATTTCCAAATCATTTATAATGAACTTATTTACTTTAATGATTATAAAAATGAAGATGAAAAGGATAATCTGGTTGATCTCTTCTTACCCAAAGTGTAAAGTAAATCATATCCCAAGAACAGAACAGATGCATGAAACTAGGAATGGATATATTTCCCTCAATGTGACCACTTAAGAATAGGTATTGTCAGGGATCTATGAGAGGCAGTGTTTTCATCACAGACACCCAGCCAGGGTAGCTGCTACATTATTCTTGGCTTTCAGTTTCTTGATCGGGCTTTGATTAAGATAGAATTTGCTTTTCAACTCAGCTCTGCAGCTCAAAAATTCTGCTATAATTGCTACTTAACACTCTGCTGGGATTCTTCATTAACTGTTAACTCAGGAGAGAAATAAAAGACCTGGTGATTGGAAAGTGAAGCGATGAATATCACAGAATTAAAAATAATTTCTGAATATGATGCCATTTTGAGAATGTTGCAATAGAAGTATATGCAAGATGGTGAAAGGAAAACGAAGGCAAAATTGGCTCTGTTATAGTCAGGTCTCAGTGCATTTTAAATGACAAATGAGCAGAGTGATTGTAATGATGCTTTGTATGTACTGGATGGTCCTTGTGGGTCAGCTAGTGCGCTAAGAGGCTTACATGTGTTAGTTTATTTCACACTCACTGGAAGCTTGGAGACGAGCAGGCAAGCTTCCATAAATTAAATAGCTTTCTGAAGATATAAATGATAACCTTGTAAGTAAACAAGAATGTGATATTTGTTCTGGTAAAAAATATTTCAGGACATTATTCAGGAAGTTCTGATATAATTATTCCAGAAAAGCTAAACATAAAGTAAATTTCTAGGACTTACACATTTTCATACTGATTTTCAGTTTGTATTTTAGATCTGTTCAGGTATGATTGTGTTACGGTTCAAAAAGCACAAAACAATATTACCATCTTGCAAGCCAAATAATTATTTACATAGAAAAATCTAGATGATTGAGATATTAAAACAAGTATGAGAGAAATAGCATTACTAGGTAAATGTAAAAAAGATATATGTCATCTTCTTTGCTTAAACATTTTCACATAATTTTTAGTTTCTCTCTCCAGACAAAAAAAGTGAATAGAAGTTACTCCAAAGAACAGTAGATTCCAAACAAAGGCAAAGTACAATAGTTAATGACATTGCATTAATATGTAAATTCTTATGTTAACCAATACTGTTAGTCCATAAAAATTATTTCAATTTTTGTCAATGATGTTATTGTATAATAATATTTTGTGCAAATATGAGCTTCTGTACTCAAACAAAAAATTGCAGTTTTACTTATGACTCAATGTCTTTATTTGCTTTATGTTATTAGAATCACAGCTGCCAGTACCAAGTGTATAGTTTACTTTAAGTACTTGAGATACTTAAATTCTCTAAAGTCTTGTTTTAATAAATAACGTAGAAACTACATTTTTAATTTGTTGTGTCTTGTGATTTTGAACAATAACATTACATTTTGTCTATAGTATTTAATAGGTTATGATACCTAGATTTATTGGAGGTAATATGAGATTTAAAAATTAAAACAATTTAACCACCGAAAATGAAATGTTTTATGATTTAGAATCATAAAGTAATTTAATAATCATATTTCACTGATGTAAAAAAATCATTGTTTTTTAAAACAAAGATTGACCTTGGGCAGAGTACTGAATTCATGTTTTATGATGATTAATTTTTTGATATCATAAAAAAGTGCACTAATCAACAACAAAAGATCCCTTACTTGTATTTTAGAAATAACTCTCTTCAATCCTACCATGACCCCCAATGTGAAAGACATAACCTGCAACTCTTTTGAAATCTTTCTCAAGGAAACTCATAAGTGGAGAAATGAAAAATACTTCACCAAAACCACTGCAGAATATTATGAAAGAAATATTGACATTATCAGATGAACTTACCTTTTTTGAGAATAAAAAGGTGAGTACGGTTCAAAATAGAAGAGCCCATTTAGAAAATTATAATCTATATTATTCAGAAGAGAATTATGAGTTAAAATAGTAAGAAATCAGTTTTTAGCTAAGTAGAATAAATATAAAAATGAATAAGGTGGAATGAATAATATACACCTGGTATGAAAATTTATTTTATTGGTATTTAAACAAACTTACTACTCACCATTTGGACAGGACTTCATTTTTTATTCACTTGAGCTTTAAATGGTAAAATGACTATAATGTTTCCAAGCTTGGCAAAGGAAGTTTGTAGTTACAAATATCCTTATGGATTAATAGGAAGAGAGGCTACACTGCAACACCCCCTACACAGTGAGCATGCCATTTTCTAAAAGTTTATACTACAATGTTCTCCAGTACTTATGTGACAGCAAAATCAACCCACAACCATTGAAACTGTCATGGATTTTTGGTCGTTTTGTGTGCGTATCTGTGAAAAATAACATTGACATGACTGAGCAATAACTTTTGATAAGTCGTAGGATAGTAGTTATATTGGAAAGGTATTATTATGTTCCTACTTACATTTATAACATGCACATTTTGCCATTGTAAACTGTACACACATATTTTTATTACCCCAAGAAACCTGTTACCTTAATTGCAAAAGTGAAAATGTAAAGAGCACACATTATGAGTTCAGTAACTTAAGAATTATTTTAGTGCACTTTCCACGTCAAGCTCACAGTAGTTTATAAACTGTGACTAATAAATTATGTTAGTACCGTAGAAACTTATATCTACTTTCTTGAAAATGTGGTTATTATAAATTTTGGTCTTAGAGTGTCAAATATAACTGTATTTCCCCTAATTAAATATAAACACCATGTTCCTGTATTTCAGTTTTTGATCTTTCTTCCCACATTTGGGTGGAAATGCATATTTTAAAATGATACAAAACTTGGTATCATTCATTTTTCTGTTTTAAAGAAAATCCAGCACATCAAATCATGTGAGTTTTATCTGCCTCTTTATATTATCTTAATAAATTGAACATTTGTACAATGCTATGTTCATATGCAAAGTACATCTTGCATTTGTAGAAAGCACTACGCTGTACAGCTTTGTCCACAGGATTAATGGACATAGTTGAAAGTGACCATTATTCCAGATGACAGAAGTGAGTTATTAGATCACAACAACACAAATGCTTGGGTTTGGTAACATATAAAGCAGGTGTTTACCTTCATTTTGTCAGTATAGTCACCCTGAGCTTGCTTGTATCAGTCATCAAAGATATTTGATAATGCACTAAGTATGCAATGTATATTCTTCTTTCTTTAATGCAATGCTTTTTGTTTTTAACCGGTAACAAAAGAAATAATAAGCTTTGCTAATACAAATGAAGGGTTGCACAAAGAAGGGAAAACATTTATTGATATTCTTTACATTACAGTTACTAGTTTAACAATCAAATAAATTCATCAAGCTCGTCAAATTCCTCCACCGCTTCTACTTCCATTTGATAATTGTCAAGAGACTGTGTCATGCTGATGTGACAAAAATTACATATGAACAACCTTCATGGTTATGATGAGTTCTACAAATTCACCAACAGTGCTTTTGCTCTACTTCTGAAAAACGAGAGGTTGTGATAAAAAGAAATGCTTAGTATGGCTAAAGCTAACACTAACATGAGGTTTTGAAAGGTTTTGGTACACATAGTTTTAATATTAAAAAAAAAAAACTTAAAAGTAGTAGGCGGTGATCACAGAAAATGAAACCAAACAGACACAAAGTTGAAGGCGAGATGCATACTATTAGACGCATGTTTTTTTCTTCCACATTGGATAGTTCGATGAAACCAGAGATATGGGGGATTAAAAAAGTGTTCTAGACTTGTACTGAAACTTAAGCAACTGACCCAATGATCATATGTATATAGAACTTGATTTTCAAGGACCTTTAATATTATAAAGTCAAGAGACGTGGCTCTTATAAAAGGGGCACATTATAAAAACATATATTTTGTAATTTTATAATTTTGAATATTTTTCTACTTTCCAATATTGATCACTAGCTGTACCTATTTAAATTAGATGTAAAATATTTAAAGTTTAAGGTGCTTTATGTTATGTTTTATATAAAGGTAAGTTGATACGTGAAGTGATAAAATTCAATGCATTAAGCTGGAAGAGAAATCTATATAATTTTTGATATCTGTTATCAGATTTAACCTTGATAATAATAGCCAATAATAATAGCTACCTTTTATTGAGCTTTCTGTGCATTTGGTACCCTTGTTAAACCCTTTGCAAGAATATTTTATTTAAACCTCTCAACAACATGATGAGGTAAGTAAAGTGATGATTCCCATTCACAGGTGAATAGAATAAGGCCAAAAGGAGTTAAGCCACTGACCTAACGTAAGCGTTTGGGCCTTGGCCCCAGAAATGATGCAGCTACACATATTTATGTGATTGCTGGTCAAATAGTAAATTATGAGTCCTCAACAGAGAATGGCATATAGAGGAAGATTATAGTCATGCTTGAGCAGGGAGTCATGGAAGGTTGACATTCAAAATAAGAATAGTGTTTTAGAAAATTACAGCCATAGTGAGAAATAGATCAGAGAGAGACACTAATGCATGCAAGTATAGATAAAAATAAAGACTCCCCAAATGAGAACAGATGGAAGCCATTTATTCAGAACTTCATCTAACAAGGGACTCAGCCACCCTCACGTGCATTTGGCAGAGACTCAAAGGCCAGCAGAGGAGTGGGAAAGCTTTGTAGTAAAAACAAGAGAAAGTTTCAGAGAAGCTTCGATTATGTTGTTGACATTAGAAAGCTGGAGGAAGGTTAATGTGAAGTAGGATAGATTAGTTTGGGGGCCGTATATGACTTTCTAAGATTATCCCTGAGTTGAAAATAAAAAATAAGAAAAATGACAGACACCGACAAATTCGTGACCCTTCTGTTCTGGTTGTTGCAAAGGCTGATTAATGCAAAAGTTGTGGGTCAGTGGTCAAATCTGATATGTGGCTTGATCATTGTCTATTCATATATTTGTTACACCAGTCTTTCCTTTTAGTTATTCTTTCATTTGTGAGATGTTTACCTATTAAGGGAATGTTAGAGATCCAGATCTTATTTCCTTGGCAATTATAGTCATATCAGATCTTGAGGTTTTTGTTAGTGTATTATCATGGCAATTACCTGATAAGAGAGCCCCTACACAGAAGCATTTAAGGCTCTAGATAAAAGACAACATAGTAACCCTATGACCACTATGGCAAAAACAAGAAAAACTAATAGTCCCTCAAAGATAATTTGTGATCAGGAACTCTGCTACAGGCTGAATTTTGGACCCCTCCCCCAAATTCACATGTTAAACCCCTGATCCCCAGGGTGCTGGTATTTGGAGGAGAAACCATGGAGTGATAATTTTACGTTGAGGGTGGAGCTCTCATGAGGGTAAACAGGTCAGGAGAGTGGAGTTCTTACAAGAAGAGAGAGGAGATAAATGATCTCCCTCTCTCTCTCTGACTCATGAGAAGACGGCAAGAAGAAAGCCATCTGCAATCCAGGAGGAAGGTTTTCACCTGACACCGAATCTGTTGGCATCTTGATCTAGGAACTCCCCAGCTTCTGTAACTCTGGGAAATAAATGTTTAGAGTTTTACTCCCCGAATCTATGATGTTTTTGTTATAGCAGTCCAAACTGACTAAGACAAAACTTGTAGTCCAACCCAGGCCAGGATAACAAGTCCCAAAGGCAATGACAATAGATTGTAGAGATTCAGGTAGCTCTTTCTTCTGAGTAATGTATAGCCCCTTCCACTTGGCCTTCATCATTGTACTTGCAAGTATAGCAGGACATACTAGCGATGGCACAAATGACAACATGACTAGCCAACAAAAAATAGAGTAATAAGATTGTCTATCACTGCTCAAGTCAATTAGTTGAAACAGATGTGTATCCCATATAGCACTGAGTTGGTATTATTTATATCTTCTGTCAGAGTTAATAATAAGTTTCTTACAGTCTTTTCTATATGTATGATTCCCTCTACTGGGAGCACTGCTTAGATTGTTCACATAAACACTGAGCAAGTAATTTCCCCACCTGTAGTGCCTGAATAATGAATGGTGGTTTCAATCTGGAAATTGAAATGTGAGTCAGAATTTTAGCTTTGATGATTTATAGAATTAGGGTCTCTGTGTATAGACAATTCTTGGATTCATTTTACTTTACTGTTAGTCTGAGAAAAATAGGACCAGGTTTTCTTGCTGAAAAAAGAGCAGTATCTGAAAGAGACACGTGGAAATCCAGTGGGGAGGAAAAGTTATTCACAACATTTGGTCAGATCTAATGCCTCACATAAACTGGGTTGCATATTTGGGTCTCTATTAATTAATCTTTTTTGAGAAGCAAGATACTGATTTATTTTCCTACAAAGTTTGTTAAATTAAATTTGTAAATTATTTATAGTCTGACCAACAAATTATAATAATTTTATGGTGTAGTTGAGACAGAGGCACTAGTAAAGTGACAAGTTAATTTTTTAAGGTCACCTGCCTTTGTGGATGCAAACGAAAATGCCATGGGCTGTAAATATGTATTGTCGTATTCAATGAAGCCAAAATTTCTCAGAGTGTTTGTGTTGTAGGCCTAGTGACAGATGACATATCTAGCAGTCAACACAGATTGAGGGCTTGAGATAAATTCAGAATGAGTATCTTCTGATCTAACAATAATAATAAAAATTTAAAAAGAAAACAGAAAATAAGTCACGTGTTTTAAGGAGTTGGTGACAACCAAGGGTTTACAGAGAATGATAAACAGGCATATAAAATAATACAACAGAATGAGACAAGGGTCTCGGTCCAACATCTTGGAATAAAGCTTTCCATTATCTTACATTTTTGGTTAGTTCCAATGGTCTTGATTTAGCTGCCTCGTTCTAGAGATTGGCTGTTTCTAAATAATCTCTGAGAATCCTCAGTTTGAAAACATCTCTTAAAGTAGAATTTCAGTTGTCTGGAATTCAGGGTTACATCTTACATTATGAAATGTGCATCCGAGTATTGATTCCCAGGGGTGTCACTGTTGTATTTTTTCTAATAAGATTCCATTATGTTCACAAGCAGCTTTTCTATTCTGTATTTTTCAATATGTGAAGTCTCATGCTGGAAGATCATGAGGAAATAGTATTGTAAGGAGTTGGGGAAAAACAACCATAAACTGTTGATGAGATTGGGTATCGTACGTGGGTCCCTGGTAATATTTCGTGATATCTGTGTCCAATAGGGCAGAGTCTAGTATCAGAGGTAAAATCACTGAATGCATGTGCCTTCCAGTTGTCAGTTCACAGGGGCATAAGAAATGAGTGATAACCTGAAGGAGTAGACTGCATAAATGTAAGGGCTAGGGGGGTATCATTGTGCAAGGGAGCTCGAGAGCTCCTGAAATCTTGTCACTTTCTGTACATATATCATTGATTATTTCAAACTTTACAGGAGATTGTGAGTGGTAAGTGCAATATAGGTTTTATGGTTTAGTAAAGGTATCTTTGTGCAGAGTGCTTTTATAATGGTTTCTTCAAAGTGTGTGACTCAGTCACTTGATATAAAGTGGAATGCCCCAGGCTTGGAAATACAAAATCGAGCAGTTTTTTTTTAACATGTTTAAAAGTTGCAGTTTTTCAAAAAACAAATGATTCTGCCCACTGTAAACAGAGATGTATAATAATTAAAACATACTCATGTTCCATAGATGTCAGCGGCTGGATAAGTTGCATCTGGAGATGTTCAAATAAATGGCCATTAGGGATTTGGGTTTTGGCCATGTGCCAGCTTTAATTTTTTCCCAGAATTATGTGTGTGACACATCACACATAAGTTAAATAACTTTAGTTGTCTTTTCAGGGTTTTCCTATTTTGTTGATTTACTAGTAAGGAAGTTGCCAGTGCCGTGACATGTAGTTTCCTGGAGAAATTTAGCTGATATCCATTTGAAATAACCTGCTCTAACAAGCAGCAGTCTTGGGAGCATCAGCGATTATCTGAATGAAAGGTTCAACTAGATTTGTCTCCCCATTCCTCCTTTTCAAAATCGGTGGCTAAACATTGCTATTTTATAATTACTTTTTTGCATTGCTACAGACATTTATGCTTGAAGTAACTTATTGTGACTTCATCTTGATTAAGGGTATTTGTTTGCTTTAACAACCTGCTAGATTTTTTTCTTTGTTTTCATATATTTTTTTCCCATTGGCCTAATTTTTATGAGCCACGTCTCTTGAAAGTAGGAATAAACTTAAAAGTTCTTTAACTTGTTTATTTCTAAGGAGGGATACAGCAGAAATTATTAACAACTCTTCATTTCCCAAAGCCTAACAAAAACCATATCTGCTATTTATACAAGGTTTGTCCAGAAAGCACCCAGCCATGCACTATGAAAAATAGAGACATTTATTGAAGAAGATACGAGATACAAGAAAAGTTGTACATAGGACAATGACACCTCAGTCCCCTTCGAAGTAGACACCTTGGGCCTCACACAGTTTTCCCAGTCGCCATCAGCTGCCCTGTTGTCGTATTTTCCTGAATCTAATCAAAGATCTAAAATCTCTTTCCTTTCAAAGGTGACTTAGTTTTCAGGAAAGCCAGAAGTCACAGGGTGCCAAATCTGGGCTGTAGGGGGACTGAGGCACCTGGATGATTTGGTGTTTCAACAAAAAACTCTGCTCAGGATGTGATGCATGAGCTGGCAAATCGTTGTGATGAAGCTGCCAATCAATAGGTGCCCCTAGTTGCAGCCTTCTTAATCAACTGAATAGTGTCCATGGAGGAATGTTCAAGCTTAACACAAAATCTGAGGCAGATTCGTTGCTCTACTCGCTCTGTCATTATGAATACAACAGCCACACAGTACAATGCTCACTAAACAGCATCTACCACCTCCACTGACTCCTCTAGTGAAGTTGTCATTATTCACACATGTGTATTCCAGTCTACTCTCCTCAGTGGCCAGTTTACAGAGATGTGATGTAAACTGTTCTTAAATTAACAATTCCTGGATATCTTTTGGAAAGGCCTCATACACATGTCTACTCTATAGCCATTGATTAGTTGACAAGTCCTAGCTGTTCAATAATTTCTACCATTTAGTCTGATTTTATCTCAGATATAGAACTGTGTACTAGTAAAAGTACATGCTTTTTATTAACTTCTAGCTTCTGTATTGAGGCATGATCTATCAAAAAGTAATATTAGGCCAGTATTGTCATGAAAATCTCTGATAAACCTAAGCAAGATAAACTTGTCTCAGAGGGTAAGACAATAGCAAGGAAATTATTACTCTGGTAAGGTCCACAGAGAGGCAGGATTCAGGGTGTTACAGCAGAGAATAGTAACGTGAGAGAGAAAGGACAATAGAGTCTGATAACAGGTTAATCTATGGCTTAAAAGCGTTGTGTGCTTCCTCAGTTAGTAGCGATAGATGTGTACTGTGTGAAGAACCATGAGATCAAGGGGGAAGCCCCTGGAACTAGTTCCGTGGAAATGTCAGTGCTTTTCAGTGGCAGTTATGGTCCCAAGACAAAGAAGATAGACCTTTGAAACCTGATCAAGGATAAAGTTATAGTATGCGGTGCATTTTTATATTTCTTCTGAAGCTGAATTAAAATTCCAAGGATTATAGGTCCTTCCTGTGTACAGGATTTTGTAGTAGGAATTTAGTTGAAGAGCTTATTCCAGGTTCTAAAAGAACTATTTGTGTTTAGCTTCCCAAAGAGAGAGTCCTTAATGTAGACTTTACCAATTAATTAAAGGGGATTTGGAACCTCGAAAAATATATATATAATGTTCATGTGGATAATATCTAGTTAAAATTAGAGCTATGGACTTCATATGTGCCCTCATTTATATTTCATAAGCTAACCCCCAAGGTGATGGTGGTGTCCGGTGGTAGGACTTTTGGGAAGTGATTGGGTCATGAATGTGGAGGCTTTATGAATGGAATTAGTGCCCTTACAAAATGGGCATGAAAAAGCTCCTTTGTGCCTTCCACAGTGTGAGGTTAGAGTGAAAAGAAAGCCACCTATTAACCAGATAGCTGGTCCTCACCAGACCCAGAACCTGACCACAGGGACTCACTGATCTTGTATTTCTAGCCTCTAAACTGTGAGAAGTACATTTCCATTGTTTATAAGTCACCCAGTTTTTGGAATTTTGTTATAGCAACCTGAATGAACTAAGACACCTAGGAATTTTTCCAATTGTCATTTTGCAAGGGATGTAATATAAATCGACAGACTACTCATTCTATCAGAAGAGACATTAGGTTTTGCTATTGTTGTTAAGTTTTTTCCATTTAATTTGTTTTGTATTTGCTAGATGTGTAAGTAACGTGTGCTGGAAATTGTACTGAGTACAGTCTGTTCTGCTCTTGAGAATGGGGGCATGATAAATGACCCATTTTTGATGCCAGTCTCTACCTGTATTTTTCAGCTCTGAGCACAGAGTCTCTTTGTTCCCATCTCCTTCTCTGCTTCTTCCAATTATGTTGGATTGTTACATTTTTGCCTAGTTTCGTCAGCTTACTCCACATTCTTCCCATCAGGCAGTTACTTGAAATCACTAACTCCTTGGTATTCACTTTACCAACTTATCCAGGGAGTAAAGGTACCTATTCCTTTTCAACAGTAGTGATAATAATTTATTGAACATCCAATCTTATTTCCATTCTTATTACCAATGGAATTTCTTAATTATTAGCTATCTTATGAAATTGTTCACAGTTGATCGTAACCAGGAATGTGCTTGCTTGACTCTCTATATAAAGGGGAGGGCAAAATTCAGAGATCAGAAGAAAATTCTGTTGCCCACTTTTCCCAAAGAAGTATATTTTTGGATCACAGAAAAGTAGGGCTTGATGAATGCAAATAAAAATTAATTTTAAAAATTAACTTCAATGAATACTATGTTTAAGATAGTAGTTGAAATAAATTTGTTTATTACAGAAAACGCCATTCAGCTACTTCCACTCAAGAATCAGTGAGTGGATAAACCTACCGTGGTACATTTACACAATGCAATACTACTTGGTCTTAAAAAAGAAGAAAAGTTTACCCTTTGAGACAGCATGGATGGGCCTGGAAACCATTATGCTAAGTGAAATAAGCCAGTCAGAGAAAGACAAATGCTGTATCATTTCACTCATACATGGAATCCAATGAGAAAAATGAAGTAAAGAGAGAAATGGAGACAGATTCATAGAGGGCAGGCTGACAGCTCTGAGGTGGGGGTGGGGGTTGAGGGGGTAGGGGATTGAGCTTTTGCTCGAAAAGGAGAGAAAAGGGGCCCATGGACACAGACCGCAGTGTGGTGAGTCCGGCGAAAGGGGCAGCAGTTGGTGGAGGAGGAAGAGGGTATAAAGGGGGTAAATGGTAATGGAAAACATATAGTAAGAAATAAACTATTACAAAAAATCTATAATATCCAAGTCCAAGGAAAATGAGGTTTTAATTTTCTTTATCATGCTATCTTAGTCTTAAAAAGAAACCCAAACAAACAGGTATCTGGACAACTACAAAATTTCCGCATCAATTCTGTAATCTATATTTAATCTCTTAATGTAGAATACCCAAAGATTGTAAAATGAAAGAAAATGTTCATATAGTTGTCTCATTCAATGAACGAATCTTAGGTAGGCTCCTATCATAGAGACAGTCTCATAAATTCTCACACGCTGCTCACCTCACACGTACAGGCCCATTGCAGTGTCCTTGCTGCTAAACTGCAGGTACATACTGCTAAGGACAAAGCTTTCACTGAGGTGGAGGACAGCAAGTAGGTAAGTGGTCATAACCAACTTCCAACAAACTTTAAAGATTCTGCAGCATTTTATATTAATTACTGCAAGTTTTAGATATGTTTAAAATGAGGCTTTCCAAATGTATAAGAATTCTCTAAACAGTGAACTGTGTTCTAGTGCATTCATGAAAGTAAACAAAAGGGAACACGTATACAAAAGAAAGTTTGGCTTTGAGAAATTAAAACCCAATACAGCAGTCATTTTTTAATCCATTGTGAAGAAGGAAAAGGTAACCTGGTTTATTTAGCATTCTCTCCTTTTCTCCTCCTGTGAGTTCTAATTTTTCTTTGCATTTCCTCCTGAATTGCTTTTGTTCAAAAGAGGGCAGTGTATCTTCATAAATGTACAGAAAATTATAAAAATAGATCTACACATGTTTTAGAAATTCAATCTCTGGGGAATATTGAGTGGAAATAAATTTGAATATAATGAATATTATACGAACAAGCTGCTTAATTTAAGAACCTTTACAAAGTGAACGTTATTTTTACTTAATTTGTTTTACCATCATGTACTTATGTACTTAAAACTGTAACACAGATGATTGGATTTTTACAATGGTCAAAGATTAAATCCCCAGCTAATCAACAGGCTTCTTGGTGTAAAATTTAGTTAAATGTGATAAAGTACAACTGAGGTATTTTCGGATTGCAATGTGTTTTAGTAGATATTTGTTTAATTTTAAATGTGGCAGTTTACTTATTCCTTGTCCTTATTATCACTGCTTTTTCACTCTACATACTAGAATTTGCACCAAAATTATTTCTTCTAAAAGTGTTATTAATATTTCCTGAAAGATTATCTAGGATGAAATAAGGAATGTGAATTTATGGTGATCCAGAGAGTATTTTCTGTAATTATGGCCTGCAATGATTTAGTTCAAATCTTATTACCAGAGCTACCACATCCAGGTGCTGGATAATATATATGGCAAGGTGCTTAGCTATATTGACAGTTGGATTATTTTAGAAAGGTTTTATCTGAATGAAAGATCGTAGTGAGTGAAAATGTCTGAAATGTAATTCTGTGGAAGAAAGCTCTGAATTGGCTATTAAGTGACCTTAAACTCTGTACTTGTGTCTCTATGTCCGGTGTAGAATTTTCTTACGGAATATATTCTTTATAAAAATGTTGGGCAATCTCTATGTGCAGTTGAAACAGCAACAATAAAATGAATACTAGTGTATTCATCAGACAAGTTAGGAAAAAGAATAATGTCATATCTGAAATGCCCTGTCTTGAGTCTTGATGGTGTCATTATCTCCCTCTCCTACCCGTTCTCTCAGGGCAGCCATTACACGGGCTGTGCTAATCACATGATTTTATTTAATTAGAGCTCACATTGTGTTCCCCAATCACATCTTGTTTAATTGTCTAAGTTAGACATTTGTATATTTCTTTTTTCTGGTACTACTGCAACAATACAAAATTATTGCCGAAGGATGTTGAGTAGAAGGGACAATAGTTAGCATGTATCCTTACCTTGTACCTACCTAATCACAACAGCAGTGGGTTCAGTGCTTCAGCATTGACACGATGCGTGGCCTTGGTATTTGCAGATGCCTTGCTTAAGATTTCCATTACTGAACAGAAACAGATCTATTTTATAGTTTTAAAACCATGAATGGATGTTGGATTTTATAGAAGATTGCTGGTATTTATTGATATGGCCATGTGGCTTTTCCTTGCTGTGTGCCATAGTTATTAAATCATTTGTAATATTATATTAACATTTTATTCACAAAATTTCCAGTCTGGTCATGCCAATTCTCATTTTTATCCATCTGAGGTAGACTTTTTTGTATCAATGGTTCTGAATGATTGCGACTTCAAATTTTATTTACTCATGCAGTCCCTAACAGACTTTGTTGACAATGTTAAACCAGGCTTACAAAATTAGTTGAGGCTTTCTCTTCTTGTTTTCTTTTCTGTGGCATTTTGCATAATTTTCAACCATTCAGACCTAAAATATTTAGATAAATGTGTCTCTAAAACAATGTTTTCTATCTTTTCTCAGCTTTCTCTCTACCTGCAAGTGGTCATTTGAAGTGATCATTTATTCTTTCTCATCCTTTTTCTTCTATATCTGGATATCCACAGCTGCATGTTTCTGCTTATCAGCCCAGACTGGAGCTTCGATAATCCCACCTGATCTGCAAATTTAGACCTAGTTGCGGTGTGATAAATTTTCCTGTATTTTTTTCTTCTCCTAAATACCTCCTTTCTTTCTCGTCCTGAAGACCCTATGTTTTATGTTCATTCTCTTGGATAGTTCAAAGACTATTCTGTTTCCCCTTGTAATTTTTATATCTATAATTTTGTTCTGTGTTTATGGTATGTCTTGCATTTATATTTTCCAAGCTTATAATGTGGGTTATAAGGGTTATAAGATTGACTACATTTCTTTAATTCACCTACTGAATTTTGCTTCAAATTTCAATTTTAGTTCCAAGATATCAGGGATAATCTGTCTCCTTCAGTAATTCTATTTTATTTTCCATGAATTGTAGATATTCTGTCCTGACATTTATAGGTTGCTATTTTTCTTTGTATGCATACTGAGATCTTACACAGAAAGAACTATTTTCCTCTTCATAAATAGAACGTCTGGTTGAGTTGTTGATGTAGCTAAACTTCATAAATAATGAAGATGACAGAGTCAGAAAGAATTTCCAGCCTCTCTCTCCAGGGTTCTGTTGCATATAATCACACAACCTGTCTGTCCCCTGTTGCAGAAATTAACAGTAGCTTCCTGTTCTCAGCACAGGTCTCCTTTAGCCTTCAGAGCCCTTCCTCTGGGACTTGAAGTTGTTCTCCAGACACTTACTCTGCTACTGAGTTGTGCATGCTAAGGATAATAACCATTTAGATGCTGTTAGACTTTCTCCTGGAGACATTTGTTCATTTTCTAAGATTAATAGAGCCCAGGGACCTTCCACTCCCCTCACACAGGAGGTTTTTTTTTAAAGATCTTTCTCCTCTTTTTGGTAGTGAAGAAAATCCAATGTGCCAGCTGCCCTAGATAAAACCTGGTCTCACAATTTCAAGTTTCCATCCCTGTTGTACAGACTCTACTTCATGCACAGGTAAATGTTGCCTTCATTGTTTTACCTTATGAAGAATTCAGTCACAAGGAACTCATGCAGCAAAAAATATATGTACTTCAATTTATTCATCAGTCTCTAAGCCTTGGAGATACTCCAGTGGCATTTGCCCTGAAACACATGTCAGTCCTGTTCTCTCTTTTGTCTTCTAATTCACTTCTCACTCTGCCACCCCCCATGGAGGGTCTTCTGATATTTATTACACCAATTAGCAAGATATGTAAATTGTGGCAACTGTGAAAATACTCATTGTCAACAGTCACAATGACTTTAACAGCTTCTAATATAGAACAGAATGTATAAGATAGGTGAGATAATTAATGAATTATTTTCAAGTACTACATGCTACTACCCTGACAAATCCAATTAATTATTAAGAAAGAATTTTTCAAAATGTACTTTGGAGAGCTATAACAAATGGATAATAGGTTATTTTTAAAAACAAATCTTAAACTATAAAATTAAAGAAATGTGTTATGGAATTCACAGCATTTTATTTATATCCACTTGCTTATTATTTGTTATAGACTGAATGTTTTTTTCCTCCCAAAGTGCATATGTTAAACCCCCCAAGTCAGGATATTTTGAGATGGGGGCTTTGGGAGGTTATCACTGAAGCCCTCATGAATGGGACCAGTGTCCTCACAAAAGATCTCGGAGGCTCCTTTGCATTTTCTGCTATGCAGGGACACAGCAAGGGGATGGCTCTCTATGAACTGGAAAGGGGGCCCTCACTGAGTACTGGATTTGCCTGTGCATTGATCTTGGACTTCGCAGCCTCCAGAATGGTAAGAAATGAATTTGCTGTTTTTAAGCCACCCAATTTATACTATTCGGTTATGGTATCCCTGATGGACTAAGACATTGTCAGTCCCGAACTTTCAATAAAACCATTTGATTTTCTTAAATGAAAATTAAATTTTCATTTTATAATAAAAAAATCAGTTGCTGAATAAAAATGTGCATTTTTTCTCATTCATGAAATATAATCATTTTAGAATAGATATTATCATATTTCTAAGGGGTATCAAGATGTGTTTACAAACAGAGAGTACTGATTTTTCTAATAAAAACCTTACCCTAGCAACAATATTTTTGTAGTCCTTGGCCACTTTGTTTTGAAAAATATAAATAAAATAAATCATACACTATCAGATAATCAGCATTAAAATTATTTGCGTGTTTTCCAAATCGGATGAGAAGAAAAACAATTTTCATCAGCAAAGAATGTCCCAGCAAAGAGATACTTGGTATTATTATTTGGTATAAGGCCATGAAATATTATAATATTGTATAGTACAACGGTGAACCTCAATACTTAACTTTTTGAATGCTTTTTCTTATGAGTAAGAATCTAGGAATCATAAAACATCAAGAACCACAGTGCCAGAAAAGAAAAACAGTGATGTAGCTTAATAGTCTATTACAAATGCAGGCAAAGATGTTTAAATGTCTCCAATAATAAATTAAGTAAAACAGAAGTGATTAATACTAAAACTAAGACTTCTAGCATTATGCACTCATGTTATAGTATATATAACTTTGTAACAATAAATACTAAATTTACTTGCATGATTCACTGTTATTTCTTAAAATATGGTACATATTTTAAGTGCTTACATTTTTTCAATACAGTAAGCTTATTACAGTAGGTTTCACACAGTACTAAACTTGAAAATAAATAAAAATACAATTGATTGGCTTGTAAACTATGCAGGTTTATTTTATTGTCAGTTACAGTGTTAACAATCTCTCCAGTCACTGAAAAGATACAGAAAATAAATAGCACACTGATTTCTCTAAATTGTTCTCCCGAGGCACTAATCATCAGAAACTAAGCCAAGCCACCCAAAATTGTCACGCAAAAATTAGAATCAATGTTGATTGCTTTTACTGTTGTTTGCATCTGCTTGTCTCATAAATTGTTGCCAAACTTTTATCAGATTTTACAAAAGCACTCATAAAATTATTAATAAAGTATCTGTTTGTTTGTTTTGATTTAATTGACAAATCTAGTAGAAAAAGCAGAGTAAAAGGAAAATTGATTACATTTCATATTTAATTTGATGCCATCTATACTTTAGCAGGGAAAGGGAAACATTTCTATTGTTATTTTGAGGAACACAGAGGATACAATACAATTGCTAAAAATACCCAGGGTAACTTGTTCTTATATAACTATTGGAAATAGTTAAGAAATACAGTTGGCTGATTTATTTCAAAATAATAGGGGGGACTCCAGTGGTCGATATTTGATTTTTCCATTCATATATTCAGATTTCTTAAGCAGCACAGATAAGCCAGAGGGAAGTTTCCTCAAAAAATACAAAATTTTAACACTTGAGATTGTTTACTATAATCCAAGCAATCCTTAATTATAAAGGGCCTCATATAAAACAAAACGAAATAGTTAAAGTCCTGTTTCAAACTCAGGTCATTTGTTAATTTTTTCCATTTTCCATTACTGAAGTTAAATTCCCAGGTACCAATTTCTCCATTAACAGTGTTTTGCATGGCACAGAAAAATACACCATACATACACCTTAATGCTTTTGCCTAATGTTCTGAGCTAAATAGTTCCCACCCCCAAGGTCATATGTTGAAGCTCTGTCCTCCAAGGTGCTTCTATTTGGACATGTACCTTTAAGGAAATAACTAAGGTTAAATGGGGTCATAAAGATGGGGGTCTTGATCTGATAGGACATAACCTTATAGTGTAGTGGGAATCAAGGCTGATACCAGAGATGAAATGCTAATTGCCCTGACTTATGATGTAAATGCTTCTCTTTCACCTCTGTAAACCCCTTTCTCGCCAAATCTATACCACACCTCCCAAGACTCTTACCCCACTTAGCCCAGCATAAAGGGAATGCGGGGCTATTGTTCTGGGCTCAGAATTTGGAGTTTGTCTCCTCTGGGTCCGTGCACGTAAGTAAAGATCGTGCTCCTAACCCCTCAGTGTCTGGTCGTTTCATCTTTCCGTAACAATAGGAGGAGGGAGAAATTCCAGAGAGCTCCCTGTGTGTGCACACAGAAGAAAAGCCATGTGAGGGCGCTGGGAAGAGGTGGCTATATGCAAGCAAAGAAGAGATCTCCCCAGACTCCAGTCCTCCTGGTACCTTGATCTGGAGCTCCAAGCATTCAGAACTATAAGCAAATAATACATTTCTGTTGTTTAAGCCACCCGGTGTATGGTGTCTTGTTAAGGCAGCCCGAGCTGACCAACACTTAATATAATCTCCAAAATAGGGAAAGAAAAAAGTAAATCTTTATCTGTGAAAAATGTGATTTTTAGTAAAAGTTAAGGCAATCTGAGTCAGACCTTCTGTCTCTTTTTTATAAACTGTTCTCATCAGGTAAACCCAGGGGCCAGGTCTTGATTTCCAGTAAACGGAAACAGAACGCCTGTGAGAAATGGCCAAATCTAGGGCTGAGGCAAGCAAAACACAAGACAAAACTGTAGCGTCTTATAGCGGCAGGTACAAGGAAGTGATCGAAAGCCAGAAGCACGAGGGCATGTCAAAGGGACTTAAGAACCAGCCTGGAAAGACTCCCAACGGTAAAAGCTGAAGAAATTTGAACAGAACAAATAAGTCACTATGGGATTATACCCAAGTATATACATTTAAGATACATGTGTTGATAGTGTTAAAATAAATGATTGACTAAATAAATAAATGCAGGTAAATAAATACATATTATTTATAGAAAAGTGTAAATAATGTATATAGATACTTAGACTTCCCTCCCCTTACGAGTGGACTCGACTTGGCAATTAGTTTCTGGAGAATAAAGAAAAAAAACTTATAGTAACTTTACAGTGGGCAAAGGTTAACACTATTTTAACTAAGTGATTGAGATTATCATCAGCAGTTATACAACATTTTCATAAAATGCACACCCTGGAACGTATGAAGAAATTGGTATTTCCCTTTCTGTGATATTCTTCCACAAATTCCATAAGTGCAGTCTAATCATGAGAAAAATATTGCTCAAACTCAAGTTTAAAACATTCTTCAAAATGGATGTTCCATACTCCTTAAAATTTTGTCTGTAGAAACAAATAAAGGCTGAGAAACTTTCACAGTTAGAGGAGGTTAAGGAGACGAGATGAGATATCCTGGATTGGATAATGGAAAAGAAAGAATAACCACTGAAAGACTGGTAAAACTAATAAAGTCTAAATTTTGGTTAATATAATTTTCTATTGCTTGTTTCTCGGTTGTGACAAGTTTCCCACAGTAATCACATTTTACCACAGTAAAATGTCAACATTGAAGGAGAAGAAGGTGATGGGTGTACAGGGACTTTGTGTATTATCTTTTCAGATGTTCTGAAAATCTAAAACTGGCAAAATCATATTAAAAGTAAAAATATAGGGTTAGTCAAGTATGAAAATTGTTTTAAAAAGTTTAGAAAATTGGAAATAAAAATAATACAATCGGAAACATGATTTGGACACCACAAAACCGGAAACATGGGTAAATCTGTAAGCCAAGAAATCAAAAAAAGAAGAAAGAGACTTAAAAGATGGTTAATTTCATTAAATACTAAAATGAGTTTATGGAAAGTTAAAAACAAAGGAATGCTTCTTTTAAATGAAAATGAGTTTCGAGAGGCCCATTCATATTGCTAGGATAAAAGGATGTTGAAGAGACTATTCAATAGAATCAGGGCGTTAGAGGCACGAATAATGGAAACCATTGATCTACACAGGGTAGCTCCAAGATTCTATCGTCGAGGTTTCTGTTTCTATGCCACAATATCTGTAAGCTCCTACCACTTCAAATTACATTCTACCAGTTAGTCCCTCAATGCCACAGAATGGCAAGAGATATCTCCATGTAGTGATCTCCATGCATTGTACTCGCCCAGCTTTCTACAGGATTTGGGAGTCCTACTTTCTCCTCCACAGAAATTTTCCAAAATGCTGAAATCTGAAATTAAATTGTAAAAAGCGCTGCATTCACTATGAAGTGCATTTCTCATTGTAGTTCTTTATTATTAACTGTTATAACATCTACACTTAAAAAAAAACAACCATTGGCTATCATTCTTCATGAAATCACCTACTGATAGGCAGTGGCAGGCGCCACCATACATGTCCTTAGGTGCTGAGGCTTCAGCTAGCAAGTCTCCTGAAGTCAATAAGGAAACAAAGGTCTATCCGTGTATAATAGGACAATTAATTTAACATTAGTAAGATTAATCTACTCTTCTTACTAAACTGAAAGGACAGTAACTTCAACTTGTACTGTTCTTATTATGGAACAAAACATTGGCCAAATTTGAGCTGACATCAAAAGTCAAATGTAATACTTTAGTCTTCCTGCTAGTCAAGTGCTTAGATTATTACAGATAACTGTACTTAGAAATTTTACCATCATCGAGTTGCATTTAATGAAACTAACATACTTATTGAACTAGGTCTTTCAAAGCAAGGTTTACTGGCCCTGACATTTGAGAGCTTGAAATTTAAAGCAGCTGACACTGATAAGTTTGACTATAAAATGCTGTCATTTGAATTAGAAAAAATAAGAGACTGGGAGAACAGAAGTGATGCAGAAAAAGATAATAAAAAATGTCATTGCATTTTAGGCTGACTCAGAATAACAACTGCAATCCAAAAGCATCCACCTTTTAACTATGTTCTTATATATTTGTGAAGGAAATGGGTGGATCAAGGTCAAAACACCCTGCAAGATGGAGCCAGCTTCAAACATAAGAGCTCCTCAAAACAACTAAAATTAAGTAATGCTTTGGATGCAGAAATACATAACTGAAGCCTCTTGACAAATATTATTTCTCTTTGCTAATAATTAAGGCTTTGGGTGTTATGATTCAGTAGTTTTGTTTTTAGTTCTTTTTTTCCCTTTTTTAGAAAAGATTTTATTTATTTATTTTCAGACAGGGGAAGAAAGGTGAAAGAGGAGTGAAACATCAACGTGTGGCTGCCTCTCGCGCGCCCCCTACTGGGGACCCAGGCATGAGCCCTGACTGGGGATTGAATCAGCGACCCTTTGGTTAGCAGGTCGGCGCTCAATCCACTAACACCAGCTAGGGTTATTTTTAGTTGTTAGAAGTATTAAGGGGAGTGGAACTAGCTATTGACACCTGTGATCTGAAGAGCTAATAAAGAATATATGAACTTGAAATTTCTGTTTCTAAATTATTTTGCAAGAAGAAAACACATATCCTTGCTAAATTATATAAAAAGTTAAAAAAATCAGAAGAGAAAATGTTTTTAAATCACCAAAGCAAAAGTATCGTTAGACATGGAGTTTCTGTATGTAATCTCCTTTATTTCATTGTTCCTCCTGAATTACATATCCACACAATAGCAAAGGTCAGTGAGCACCCTCCCTGAGTACAAAGAGAAATCTCAGTGGGTCTTTTGTGTTCCTGTATGTCTTCATAACTGCGTCATTGATATTTTGATAGCATTTGTTCCATTACATAAGATAGAAATGTGCCTTCTTCCAGGGCAAAGGACTGATTTTTTTTTCTCTGAACCATGAAGAAGAAAATGTCTTCTTAGAGCAAGTATCAGATATGTTTGTCAGCAGCTGCACTGAAAACTGAGATTTTCTAAACCCAGGGATCTTCATCAGTTATGCAGGCATATTGTGTTTGCAGCATCTGAGCTGCTCTGCACTGCCTAGTGGGACTTGGAGACCAGGGTAGTCATCATGAACCTAAAACTCATGCCACCTGCTGGGCATGGATAAGGAAGTCATTGTGTCTGACCAAGGAATAGTGTGTCTTCTGTCAATGCGTATGCAACTGTGATAAGCTAACTTGTTACCCTGAAGTAGGATAGAATCTTTGCCCCTTTTCAGTTCCCGAAATCATGGCTGTATATCTTCAATCCATGATTAAATTTATGGTAGAATTGAGGCAAACTGGGACATCTAATCAAGTTGAGGTTGCTTTCTCAAATTTCCTTCACTTTTACATTTTGCCCATTTAATTCATCTACTCTGTCTCTCAATCACACTGAAATTCCTTCCACTACTCTAGAGCATTTTCTGTAATCAAGGTCAGATAATCTGCTGCTTGCCTTTAATTTTTCAAAAGATGACTTTTATAATGACCAGCCTTGTCAACCATGCAGGGACGATACACTTTGTGTGTATGATTTTGTGTGTTAAGTCTCCAGAGAAATGAAGCATTTGAGATGTGTTTTTGACTGCCGTTATATATACTAATGAATGTTTTTGATTTGTGTGAAGAATAGGATTTAAAGGAGACTACAAGTTTAAATGTTTTTGCCTGGCAGAAGTTTGCTGAACAGACCAGCTTGACATACAGACAGTCATCACTGTTTATAGGGTGATTTTCAGCTTACTGTGATGACACCAATAAGATAGGTTCAGTCTCTTTAAGAATTGGGTAATTGGGTGAAACTTATAAACTGATATTATAAGTCGTATATCATTTACTGAATTTTCATAAGTAATATAAAATCAGAGAGGGTAACCAGCAGACTTCTTCATTACAGGAAACAAATATCTTAAGGTACATTTTAATCAGAAGTTTATTCAAGAAGTATGGCATCAGGTTAAAGGAATGTAACATTTAATGACATCTGGCTTTCGGAAGTGTTGAATGCCTCCGTCTCTAAAGTGAGAATATATATCTGCTAAGGAGAGGTCATCCTAAAATAAAATGATGAAGCTATATGTTCACTTGATTCTTGCTGATTGGGGAATATCCTTTTTTCTTTAAAGATTTAAGTCATGTATTTTTATTTTAAATTTAGAGATATTCTATACTAATTAATAGTAGCATATCTTTTCTGTTAAATTGTATTAAAGGTGCAGGCATATTTCTAGCACTGAATTTATCAATTTTTAAAGTTTTATGTATTTCTTAGAATGTTACTTATTAAAACTACTAGGATAATTCTGAATGTCGCTTTCTTTCCTAGCCATCAAAAGATATCCATAGCAGTTATATAAATTGTATAATCTACTCATGCCTAGAAGACTTTTTAATCTTTTGGGTCTATAAAATTTCCACCATCTTTAATAAAGCTATACAATAGTAAGTTATGAATAGAAACAAAGAGTATAAGTACATTCCTTAGAGGTTCGTGACTCAGACATTGACAATTTTATGATACGTCCTGCTCATTTATACTATCCTAGCACTAGGGTTTTCATTAAGTCTGAAAAGTGGACAGAGCTTGTTTGCCACTTCCAAGAAAGCTATAAAAAAGAACATTCTTTTTGGTTTTATTTCTAGTTCTCACTTCAAACACAGGGACCCAAAAAGACCTCCCAAGAATGCTAGATTCTTTGAAGGAATAGTTTTATAAAGAATTGCATTACATACCCTGAGAGAAAATTCTTTTTTTTCCTTACATTTTGAACATCTCTTTAACATGTTCTTTTGACATTAACACGTTCTTTTGACATTAACACTGTTTAGTTCTAAATAAGTTACATAAATGAACATCATTCTGAACAAGTGAATTGTGAAAGGTAGTATATAATATATAGAAATATTAATTTATTCCTCATATTTACAAAGGTATTTATAATAAAAACTTACTCTCAACTATCTAACTGGTTTTACAACAGGTTATTGTGCAGTTTCAAGGGAAGAACAACAGACTATGTTACCCTAAAAAATTTCATGTTGGCATAAGCATTACTTTGAGCTCAAGCAAATAATAAAAAAAAAGCTCCCTGCCCTCCTGTTATTTGTCTACAAGAAGGGTATCCGTTTATAAATATGTCCTTCCTGTCCTCTCTCCCAGGAAGGGCAACTGTCCCAGGCAACTCTAGGCTCTTGTCAGCTCTGAGGCAGTGCCGGAGGAGCCTACGTAGTGGACCGCGCCAAGCTAGCCTGGCCACCGTTGTCTTCCCATGTATCTACCTTGCTACAAAGCACCACCGCTAGATCTCTAGGGGCTCAAAACCCTTTCTCTTCGTCTTCAAAATGTGTGACCTCTCAAAAAATGTGTTTTTCTTTGGTTACATTGCTACGTAAGCCCAAGTTCTCACCAGTGTTGGGTGTAGGTATGATGCTCACATTCATAAACTTTTCTTTTCTTTTGCTATCTGTCTTTTGTTCATATAATTTACTGGGTCTAATCCACAGAATTTGAAGGTTAGAGGAGTAAAAGGTATTTTTCTCTCCTACATGAACAACTGTGGATTTGTGATACATTGACTCATTTCTACCTTCACAATTAAAAATAATAAGACTGTTAAAATTTGGTACTATCATATATAAGTGTTATTCATACATCACATTGATATTTTAAAATACTCAATATTAAATATTTAAATATTAATATTAAATTAATATTACTAATATTAAAATATTAATAAGGGAAAAATTATTGAAAAGATTTTGCCAGTTGATCAAGGAAGGGCTTTTATAGCTATTGTCAGTTTGTGTTTATTTTTATGTAATAAAGCTTTAATTTTAATCAGTAAATAATTTTTCCCTCTTGGAAACTTACACATGTGATAAATTTGTATAACTGCCAAAGCTTAATTTAAAACTTTAAAACTATAAAAACAGTCTTTCTCTTTTTCAAGAGAAACAGAGCCAAAATTTAAAAACTGTGAATAACAAAAGTAGGTAAAATTCAGAGGTGGACACAAAAATAGGAGTGAATTTTTTATTAGTTACAAATTCCCATTTTTTTCTGATAAACTGTTCTGAGCAACTTCAATAAGTTTCAGGTCCTATTCTTCGTGATTCAGCTCAGCTGCCTTCTTTTCTGGAGGTGCCACTGGAGTTTGTTACACATTTCTTTTAGTTACGTGTTTTGCTAAAAGACAAGCACAGCTATTCTTTCACCTCACATGCATTTACAGATAAACTGACTCTGTTATGCCTGGCCCTTCTGAACTGTGATATTCTTGATGGCATATAATGCAGTGCAACCTGATTTATTATCAAAAGTCTAGGATCTGGCACAATTGATTTAGCAGTTTTTAAATAAAACTATGTTTAATGAATTAATATATTAAAAAGAGATTATCAAGGAGAAATTAAGGTAAAAATGACTTTGTTTTAGTCATTTTCAATATCAACTTTAAAGGGCAGAAATTGTGAGATCTTGAGTAAGAAAGAATATCTTTAAGTTTTAGTCACCTTATTGATAAATTATGATAATTAAATTCATTATAGTACACACACACTATTGAATGCATACTCATGTCCATCTTCCTTTACCCATAAATAAAATCTTAGATTTAAGTGAGGAATCACTGTATTCCCCGAGTCCAATTATTTAGAAAAATATATTCTGTCCTTAGTCACTGGAAGTTTACTTCCTTTTGGTCTTAATCAATGTTTCTTAAAGTTAGATTCCTAAAGAAGAGCATATTAATTATGGAAGTTCCAGAAAGAGCAGAGAAAGAGAAAGAAAACTTGTTAAAAAAATAGTGACAGAAAACTTTGCAGATCTGAAGAGAAAAATAATTATCCAGATCTCTAAATCCCAAAGAACTCCAACAGATTAAACATAAAGAGGTCATCATCAAGAAACATTATAATCAAATTGTCAAAAGTCAATGGTAAAGAGAGAATTTTGAAAGCAGAAAGAAAAAGGAAACACCTTATACAAGGGTCCTCCATATAAGACCACAACAGAATTCTCATAAGAAACTTTGCAGGGCAAGAGAGAGCGGAGTGCTTTCTTCAAAGTGCTAAAATGAACAAATAAACAAAACCTAAAAGAAACAAAAATACTATATTAGGCAAAGCTGTCCTTCAGGAATGAAGGTGAGATAAAGACTTTGCCAGACACTCAAAAGCTGAGGCTGTTTATTGACATTAAACCTGCCTTGGAAGAAAAGCAAAAGACAATTCTTTAAGTTGAAACAAAAAACACTAATTAACAACATAAAAAGATGTGAAAATATAAAATTCATTGTTAAAGGGAAGTAATAGTCAATTCATAATTCTCTAATACCTTAATGACTGTGTAAATCACTTTTAAGTGTAGCATAAAAGTTAAAGGCAAAAATATTAAAAATAACAACAGCTACAATAATTTTAATGGACAGAGAATATAAAAAGGATATAAATTGTGACATTAATAACATATAATGTGTGGGAGTACAGAAAGTCAGAAAGTGCAGAGTTTTTGTATGCGAAGTAGTTATCTGCTTAAAATAGACCATAAGGACTATAAGATGTTTTGTGCAAATATAGTAACTATGAAGAAAAACTAACAGTAAATACATAAAAGAAACAGGAAGAAATCAAAACATACCACTGCAAAAAAAAAAATCATCAAATCAAAAAGAGGATAACAAGAGATGAAAAAAGGGAGAAAAACTACAAAGCAGTAAAAAACAATTAATAAAATGTCAATAGGAAGTCATTACATATCAATAATTACCTTAAATATAGGGTAAATTCTCTAATCAAAAGACGAATAGTGGCTGAGTGGATAGAAGAAACAAAACTATCTATATGTTGCCTACAAGAGACTTACTTTAGCTATAAAAACAATAAAGACTAAAAGTAAAACTTTGGAATAAGATATTTTATGCAAATGGTAACCAAAAGAGGGCAGGTGTACTATCCTTACATAAGACAAATAGACTTTAGTCAAAAATAGACTTCAGTCAAAAATGAGACAAAAAATCATTATATAAGGATAAAGAGGTCAAGTCATCACAAAGACATGAAAAGAAACTCTATATACACCCAATATTGAAATACATGTGCACTAACTATATAAAGTAAATCTTAACAGAACCTAAAAGGCAAATAACAGTACAATAATAGTACCACATTTCAGTACAATACCTTACATTTAACAATGGATAGATAATCCAAGAAGAAAATCAATAAAAATAACAGGGTCTGAACATTACTGTAGATCATGCAAACCTATCAGACACATACAGAACATCCTATTTCATAGCAGCACAATACATAGTCTCCTCAAGCACACAAACATGGAACTGTCTTCAGGGCAAATGATATGCTAGGCCACAATACCAGTCTTAGCAAACTTTGAGACAATTGAAATCATACCATGTATCTTCTAAACACAATGTTATAATGCTGGAAATCAATAATATGAGGGAAATTGGAAAATTTACACAACTGTGGAAATTAACACTCTTGAACATCCTTGGGTCAAAGAAGAAATCAAAAGAAAATTCAAAACATATTTTGAGACCGAGGAAAATAGATACACAATACAGCAGAACTTTTGGGATGCAACAAAAGCAGTTCTGAGAGGAAAGTGTAGTGGTGAATGCCTACAAAAAAAAAAAAAAAGAGAGCGAGAACAATCTCAAATAAACAATATAACTGTACACCACAAGGAATTATGAACAGAGCACCTTCATAAGAATTTAATAAAGATTATGGTGGAAATCAATGAAATACAAACTAGAAAACCACTAGAAAAGACAAACAAATCTGAGTTGATGTTTTGAAAAAATAAACAAAACTGACAAAACTAGCTAGGTTGATTAAGAAAGAAAGGGAGAAAACTCAAGTAAATTATATTATAGTGAAAGAAAAGACATTACAACTGATGCCACAAAAATAAGAAAGATTATGAGACTACAATGAACAACTAAATTACAGCTCAATGAATTGGATAACCGAGAATAAATGGATAAACTTCTAGAAACACATACCCTACCATAAGTAAATTATGAAGAATTGGAAAGTCTGAATACTCATAACAGTAATAAGGGAACTAAATATAATACTACCTACCTAACTGCCTCAAGTAGGCCCAAACTACTGTCGGGAGGCAGGGGGTGACTCAGGAGAGCAGCATTATATTTGATATTTTACCCCCTTCAAACGTGAACATGTTACTAGAAGGACCTAGGCAATGAAGAAGGGGCTAAAGTTGTGTCTTTCAGAGAATTATCAGGACTCAGAACCGTTACATAAACTCAACAACTACTGAAACAGCAGTAGGGGAAAGTGGAGTCCCTTTTAATTACCTTGAAAATAGGTTACTTTATCTTAATTCATATGGCCTGTGAATAGACGTGTAGGGCTTAAAGCACAAGAGCACAGTGGACAATGGCATGTTTCAGCAGCGTATTGAAGACTGCGTATGGGCCTTTGATTTAATTTTCCCCTAATTAAATCCGCCTTAAGATTTTCTAAATGTATTCCTCAGTTAGTGACCGGTGACCCACATTCTTTTTCTCATTGTCAAAATTTAACATACCTTATTTTCTTTTTCTTTGATCTTTCTCTTTTTCTTTTTATAATAATAAACTAGATAAATCATAGTAGGGTGCTAAAAGTTGGTGGAAGAGACAAGTGTATAAATTTCAATAGAAAAACTTCTAGAAATAAAAATTAAAAAATAATAATAGTAATAATGAAACTAAAGAGAGGATTGTTTGGACATACAGTCTCTATTGTTGAAGCTGTTTGATAGAAAAATTGAGATCCATGACACTATTTTATCATTTAAATATGTTTGAGAATTTGTACAATATATAGTTAAATTTGCCACAGAATGGTATAGAAATATAGTAGCATTAACTTTTTAATTTGAAAAGGATAATATAAAATGTAGATTAAAATTTAAAAAAGAAACTGTCAAGGCTTTTAAGACCGAAGGCATGTAAAAGGAAACTTGTATTTCCCAGTAGTCATCCCCCACCAGAAAGTTTCTAGTTTTGCTAGTGTGTTTAATGATTTAAAAACACTTGAGGACGTAAGAACAAAGCCCATTCATTAGTCTCTCATTGTTTTGATAAATCATAAGATACTAGTCATCTGTTGAAGTGTCATTTATGTGCATTGCGCACTTTTTATTTTTACAGATACTATCTTAGACTAAAATTTACCCAGAAGCAAAACTGGTTTTGCAATGGTCATCTTAACTCCTGGTTCTTTTATCTCCAGTCAGCTTTTCACAATACTAAATGATGGTTGTTACTGAAAATTTGCATCCCTTCCTACCACTATTTATAAATACTCTGAGTTTAAAATACTATATGCATGACTGAGATTGGGATTTTCTTCCTACCTTTCAAGACCCTTAGTAGCCTCTCCTCTCACAAATTCACCCAATTCTATTCTTCCTTCATTTTCTAAATTTTAGTCACAAGTTGCAAACAACTCCTCCTGGAGCAAGCATCCCTTAGAGTATATAACACATCCCAGTATTTCATATTTTCACACTTTTCCTTCATTTTCTGCTTTCTGAAATGTCCTCCTGCTTTATTATTCCCTTTTCCAATAATATCACCAATTAAAGCTGAACTCAGTGTTAACCTTCATTATGCAGTACTTACACATAGGGGTCTTTACTCTGAATTCTGAGTAACACTTTCTTTCAATATCACACATTTGAGCATATAAACTTTATTAGGTTGTACAGCTAATTACACATATCCAATGCCATTATGTGTGTAAAGGCCAAAGCCCTAGGTAGTAAGAGATAGATAGAACTGGGACACGAATAGCTCCCCAAGATCCATGAGGGTGGCGACATAATTGACACCTCATGAATCCTCTCAGAGTATCCAGCAACCCGCAGGACGCATATTTTAGGTTGTTTTGATTTGTGTGAAAGAGTGGGATGTTTTGGACAAATGCAATTCAAATAAGATTATGGAGGGAGTAAAGCATTTTTACGCCATCACATGTAAGTTGTAACCGCTCATTGCCTGTCTGTGTGGTATCTGATGGCGTCAATCGGGTCTCCTCCTCACAGACTACGAGCAGGGAGCAGTTCAGTTTGCAGGCTAATGCGTCTGCACTGAAACGTGGTCTTATTAGAGCTAATGTCAGTGAACCTGTCAGATTCAACATGAGCTCCTGTCATTGTCTCTGGAGCAGTGAGGTATTACTCTGATTGATCTGCATACATGCCAACTGCTTGACGTCGCTCAGCTTTTTCCCAGGCTTTGAATAAGTTCACAGCTATCAATCAACCTATATACATGTATGTGGGAAACTCTGCCATCTGGAAAACCTCATGGCATTAATGTTGCCAAATCTCTCGTGAGTTAAGTCAAATGTGGTGTTAATGAAGGCATTATTGGTGATGTGAACAAGGGGTATTTGCACTTTAAGTTACATGGCAAAGCCACAGGGAACTAGCTCACACTTTAACTGATCAAGCATGAAGCATAGCTTTTACCACTTAACTTCCAAAACTGTGGGTTGCTTTGCTTCCTAAATTATTAAAATAATGAGCAGGAAAGTAATTTTTAAATTATGAAGTAGTTTACTAAGAACTCATAATTTAATATTAGTCGTTCTACATAAAACAACTGTTTAGAAATAGCTCAATAATTTCTGACTCAAATGTATGCATTTTTAAGGAGTTTTTTTCTGTGGGATTTACAAAAATAACTGTGAAAAAGTGACATTAAATTTCTGAATGGATGATGCTATGGGATGAAAATTTGTGTTGCAAGTTTATCTCCCAAAATTCATATATTGAAATCTTTTTTTTGTATGTTTTATGGAGTATGCTATTACAGTTGTCCCATTTCTCCCCGTTTATCCCCTCTGCCCTGCACCCCATCCCATCATCCCCACACCTCTTGGTTGATGTCCATGGGCTGCACACACCAGTTCTTTGGCTTCTTAATTTCTCACACTACTCCCAGCCTCCCCCTGTCCACTTTATTTTCTCCAGATTTTCCCACCATCACTTTCCCCAGACCCACCCACCCCCACCTCTCACCCTCAATCCTTCCTCCATTTGGCCTTGTCGAAGGGTCTTTCATGCATGTTCCTTGATGACCCTTAATGAATCTTAATCTCCAAGGTGATGGTAGGAGTTAGGGCATTTTAGAGGTGATTAGGCTGTGAGGGTAGAGGCTTCATGATTGGAATTAATGCCTTCACAAAGAAGACCCCATGGGATCCATAACCCCTATAGCCACATGAGAATACAGCAAAAATGCACACGTTTCACGCCAGCCTCCAGAAGTGTGAGAAATTTCTGTTGTGCATAAGCTACTATCTAGTCTATGGTATTTCTGCTGGAGCAGCCTGAGTAGACTAAGAAAAATGATTAAGGAGTTTTAATAATAAGATTTGAGGATGAAAGTTAGAATGAGCTTCCTGTCACCCTTCCTGGCCTTTTGTAAGTCTATATATGACTATATATGCCTTTACAAAAAAAATACAGGCACCTTTGAGTCTACTCTGTTAATCCTAAAGTATCCTCACTGGGTTTTTATCACCAAATTCCAGCAATTCCTCACTGAATTTAGTAGCTGACACAACTTTACCAACTCTTTGTCGTAATGCAAGTGACTTTTCTAAGGTCACCCTGAATGGGGGCAGGTGATTTTGTAGGCCAGGATTATTTACAGCTGGACTAAGAGATATGTATCCTTATCTTGTAGAAGGCCAGGAGTCTGGCTTTGGTGCTAGGTCAACTAAATGTGTTAACTAATTAATGACTCATGATGTTCTGTGTAAGAGCCAAAAGTCCCTACCTAGCATCCATGGCTTTCACCTGGCAGTTACACTAGAGAAACAAGTACGACTAAGCTGGAAGTATCTGAAACTAGCAATCATCACACACATCTGGGCAGTTTATCTCGCAAACAAAGCATGTTCTTGAATGTATGAGAAGACTCTGGGGTGGCTTGGTCCTGAGCGTTTGGCTGCAACGTCTTTTTCTTGCTCTATCTTATTCTTGCCTTAATTACAAGTCTTACATGAGGATGCCCTGCAGCATCTCTGAACCTTTCTATTTTGTTTAAGTAGTCTGTGTGATCATTACAGCCATTAGATATAAAAGGTTTTGTGACACCTGGGCTCTTCTTTTCTCACTGACCTTCGAGCCACCTCAGCCAGTTCCTGAGGATGCACACTCATCTCGAATTTTATATAACTTGAAATAGCCCAAATTTTAATATAAAGACCCAATTGCATTTTTCTATCCCTTTCACTATTTGGCTGAGATCTGTTCTTTTTGCCTTGTTTATTAAGCAGTGGATTATTTATTTATCAACACAATCCTGAATTTATTCTGTTATACTGTACAAATTTGATGTTTTAGGTTCCTCGAGACATATTTTCAAAAAAAAATTTGGATAATACTTAACTCCCTTTTCTGTTTTCCTTTCTCAAAACTACCTGGCAAAAAAATCCTAGACCTAGATTAACCAAAATAAGTACATCATATTTTCTTAAACATAATGATGGGTTGATGAAGAAAAACTGAATAAATTTGAGGTATTCATTCTTCTATTTCATGGTCAAACCCTTCAGTTGAGTCTGAAAAATAACTAGAGCTTTTATTTTATTTATTTATACTACTAACCCACTTTTTAAAAGAGAATAGATGGAGAATTAATGGGTATACTTATGAGATGCCTAATCTTTTGGGAAAACTTTCCTAGGTAATAACTCATCTTAGGAGAAAAGTGAACACGGCACATACTAACTTTTGCAATATTATCAGCTTGATCATCAGAGGGAAGGGACATGTTAGGTGGTGTCACTGAGACTTGCCCAAGACCAACCTTGGTGGATTTTTATCTGGCATAGAGATGGACTACAGAGTTAAGGGCTCCATGAAAAGACACCGAAAACTGAAAAAAAAAATGCATTTAAAATTTAAATGTAAGATTGTTTTGAGAGCAAGGTCCTAGAGAAACATACTTAAGGTAAAGTGGGATTTCCTCTTATCAACTCCGAAATGAGGGTGGCATCTGCACACTGTGGTTCCATAATGCTGAGTCAGGTCATCCAGTATGTGCTAGGTTTCATCCGTATTAATTAAGAGCACTCCAGACCTGGATACCTAGCAACTGTGCTTGTAAAGGCTGTGCCTGTGGTCAGGTGCAGCTTCAAGGAGAATGTTTCTTAGTGCCACAGGCATCAGCACCATGGCCAAGTGTCTTAGCCAATCAAAGGCTGGAAAGACAGAAATTTTGGGAGCAATATGCTTTAGAGAATGAGTCGCTGAACTTCTCACAGGGGGTTAACTGAATATAGTAGAAGAGAATTTAGAAGTAGGTGATAAGTCTAAAAAGAACAAATGGGACAATAAAAAGAAAAAGGATTTTTCTGTTGTTTAATAGTACTTTGTATACCTAGGCCGCTGCATTATATAACAACTGATTCACTCTACATAATTACATAAATTAACATGAATGGGAGCACTATATTCCAACATTGTACATTTTTCTTCAGTTCTTATTATTTCACACAACATACCCATGTGTAGCTTGGTATAATTATTAAAACATTCATCACTAAACTCACTGAAACATTAAAATGCTAATGTTAAAAACTTAATATTTAAAATGTTAAAACATGATTAAAAATAAATTTTTAGTATTGTAACATCAATGTATTAATTTAAACACAGTTTATATCTTTTCAGCACCTATTGTATTGTTATGATTTTTGACATATTAATATTTCAAATATTAATTTGAAGGAAATTGCACTAACAAGGCTAACTTTATAATATAATGTATAATGGACCCTATGTATTGGTAGCTGACTGGAAATTTCGGTGATGCCATGTTTTGATTTAGTAATGTGACTCAAGGACAATTTTCAGCATATACACGGTCTGTCCAGAAGGTATCCTGCCATGTCATGTGAGAAATAGAAACATTTACTGAACAAGATACAAGAAACCTTGTACATAGGACCATGACACTTCAGTCCCTTTCAAAATAGGCACCTTGGGATCTCACACATTTCTCCCAATCACCATCAGATGCCCTGTCGTGTTTTCCTAAATCTCAATGACAGTTGGAAATCTCTTCCCTATCAAAGGTGATTTTAGTTTTGGGAAAAGCCAGAAGACCCAGGGCACCAAATCCAGGCTGTAGGGGACCTGAGTCACCTGGATTATTTGATATTTCACCAAAAAATTGTGCATGAGACCTGATGAATGAGCAGGCATGTTATCGTGATGAAGCTGCCAATTGCCAGTTGCCCAGAGCTGCGGCCTTCTGAATTATCCAAATTGTTTCCATGGAGGAATGTTCAAGCTTAATGCAAAATTTGATGTAGATTTGTTGCTCTACTTGCTCAGTCATTTTGAATGTGATGGTCACACAGTGCACATGCTCACTTGAAGGTGTCTACTGTCCCCACTGACTAGTACAGTGAAGCCATCATTGTTCAGGCACATGCATCCCAGTCCACTCTCTTTGGCTGCCAGGTTACATCGATGTTGCACAAACCATTCTTTATATTAACAATGGCTGGACTTTTTCTGGACAAGCCACATGTGCCTGTGGACAGACCACAAAAGTGTGGATTTAAAGAACATGCCTTTTGCTGCTAGCAATGGGGATATTCAAAGGTAGTTCCTGTCATAATGCCATCCCTGGAATACGACTATTGTTTTTCTATACTGTACTGTTTCCCTTCACAAACATTGGTTCCTATCTGTGTACTATTCATTCTTATCCTAGCTGCAAATGGAAAACAACTCCATTAAATAGTCAAAGTATTTGAATCCTATGATTTGTGCAAGAAAGATTACTCACGATCTATAGTTGTAAGTAATATAGCTGATAACATATAAGACCAAATAGAATATCACATTTAATTAAGATGAAAATATCATAACATTTTCCCCAAAATTACTTGTCAGAGCCTCCATCTATTCACATTAGCAGAACATGAAGTAATGCTCTCTCTCTTTCTTTTCCTGCTCCCCACATCTTGTTTTTCTCTCTAAGGCTCTCACACTTTAATTGTTCAAATACTTTATATATTTACTCAACACCAAAAGACAATTGTCATGGTCAAATGTCAAAGGAGAGAAAAATTAAGGATATCATCGATCTACTTGCAAAGCACAAATTCCAGTCCCTCACTCTGGTCATTGCACAGCACAGCTCTGCTGGGAGTGAGGGCCTCTTGGTTTCACTGAATTTATTCTCCACAGAGAAAAGTTCCACACTTATTCCAAGCCCTAAATTAGTTACATTGACTCTTAACGGGGTGATGCTTCTACTGCATCCAATGTTATACTTAGCAAAGGGTGTCCAGTACATAAAGTTGCAGATTTCAACTGAATTTTTAAAAGGTTTTAATATACAGTCTTACATACTCTCCTAAAAACATTTTAGTTGTTTAGAGTTGGTAGCATAAAGAGATTTTCCCAGCCCCCCTTTAAGAGTTGTGCCACAGGTAGATTTACCTCCACAATGACCTCTTCTAGTTCCCCTCCGAATGTGCTTTGTTATCAGAAAGACAAATACAGAAACTACGTAATAGAGCTATCTCTGTCTTTGACCCCTCTCTCTCTCTTTCTCTCTCTCCATCTTTCTGTCAAAGGTAATCTTTACTTTTGAATCTACATACTATATATTTTGAGGCATTGAATACAATATAAATTCATGTAGCATGCTTTTTTTGTATTTTTTTCCTCTACCATTTAGTCCCCTTGTACTCCCGCCCAAAGTTCACCACACCGTTGTCCATGTCCATGAGTCCTGTTTCCTTGTCTTTCAATCTTGTGGCATGTTTGACTCTGCACATCTAGGTTCTATCTTTTTAACACCTTCGGAAGTTCTCCTCATTGATAATTTCCAACCATAGTGAACTTCTTTTATTTTGCATGGTAGATTAATGAACATCAGTTTGCTCTATCATAACACTTGTATTTAGTATTGCATGTTCTGAATACCGGCAGCTACCAAGCCTGCAATACCAAATATTTTTTTAGGTGAAACATTTTAGACTATTTTTAATTAACTTTTAATTTGGAGACTCAACACCAACAGATATATAAGAGTTAATGAACAATGCAATTTGTTTCATCATTAAACAAGAAATATTAAAAGAAAAACCTGGCAAGCTGTTACTCTAATTGAATCTTTTCTCAGATGTCAGTTGACATGATTTTGTCTACTCCAGAACACCACGATGGTGATAAATATGCATTATAAAAGATTATCTAATTAAAATTAGAAATTAAATTTAGAAGTGTTTGGCTATAAACATTTCTACCCTTCACTGTGGCTCTGGCAGTGTCAATAGTTTTATATTAGTTTTGTAGAGATCCAGAGTCTGAGATTACGTAACGATGAGGCACAAGGGTCCTACGGTCCAGCTATTTAAATCTACCTCTCTGTTTTACCATTGGTTAGTTGTGTGACCATGGGCATATTTATTATGGTCTCTGAGCCTCAGCTTTTGTGCTTTTAAAATGTGAGGGTACCTGTGTGTTTCTCATGGGATTTTATGATGATCAGTGAGATTATCCGTGTCAAGCACCTAAAACAGAGCTTGACATATAGACACTGTTCTCTTGTTGTTATTGTCATTGTTAATACAATGCTGTTATTGGTGCTAAGATTAAATTACAAGGTAACTTTAATATTTTAGTACCAAATTAATATGGCAAGGCTTTGCATACTTACCTGCTCTCACATTAACTAAGATTGTGACTTTCAAGCTCAGAGTACAAATTATGTAAAATAAGTAGACAAAGGTAATCATGTGTAACACTTCAGCCTAGAGGGTGTGTGCCATGTTAAAATGTGGATAGAAGCTCATGGGGATTGGATTATAAAGAGAGATAGAAGAATGGTCATGTGGCATGACCAAAGGAAGATCTACAAAAGCCTTTGGGGCCATGGCAGAAGCGTTGCTTCTTAGCATGTGTGGTCTGGGAAGCCAAGAAATTTGAAACTGGATTAAATCAAAATCAAGTTCATTTTTAATAAAAACCTCTTTGTGCAATGAATATAGGAGATCGAGGGAGAACGGGGTAGAGGGTGAGGCTAAGGACAAATGAAAAAACCAGAAAATAGTAGAGCTAAATTATCCTAATTTCTTTTCTTCTAGATTCTGTGTCTTGATGGATACTAATAAATGATATGAGATTCTTCTCTATTCACACAGACTTACAGATAGCAATTTACTTTTATAACATTTGATACAAAATGAAATGTGCTATAAAAAGAAAGTCATAACTATATGGATATATAGAGATAATTTTATGATACTGTTAAACAACAGAGTGAGGAAAACTAAAAAATATTATTTAGAGCTCTGATTTTGCATATCATCATATGGACTTATAAATAGAAACTAAATCAATGAATAATTTTATATCTGATTTTAATGAAAATAAAAATTAATAAGTGAGCTGCACTTATTTAAAAATGAACAAAGTGATGTTAATTCTTATTTTAGAAAAAGAATAACATTGAACTAAGATATGAAAATAACATGATAATGTGAACTAAAAGGACAAGAAAATCAAAATAAGAAAGATATTAAATCCTTATGGATAAAGATTTATATAATTAAAATAATTTTTCATTATTATTATAGCAAAAGTTTAATCAAGGAAGAAATTAGAGTTCTTCAGCATGAAATGAAAAATTAGATAGCAAGGACAATAAAACTGGTGAAGTATTAAATGAATATTTCCCAATGTATTTATAAAGAACAGCATTAATGGGTCAAGAATGGAAACCTCCTAATTCATACATTTTTGCCTAACTCTTAAAAGGTCAGCTATTTAAATGAGCTTTCCAATTTGCCTTCAGCAAGACTGATAATACGAATAATTAAAACCCTTATGATTTTTACTGATCCTACTGGGCTTTCTATTTTATCAAAAAGTGTTAAAATACAATTGGAGGTTTAGTAAAAGATTTTTGAAAGCATCAATTAATTTGGCCGTTGATGCTAGCAAAGTAATTTCAATAATTGTTTTATTATCTCATTAAATAAAGAAAGCTAAATTGTTTTTGTATGTTTTTTCCAGGTCATTTAATACTTTTTTTTCAATAATATGCAATGCATTTGTATTGTAGACAATGTGGTAATTAGAGAAAAATGTACCAAGGAGATATATATGTATATATTTAACCCTAATCTTACTATCCAGAGATACTGCTAATAATACAGCAAATAGGCACACACACATACGAGGCATAGGAAAAAAGACTTCAAGGAAAGTGGTGCCTTCTGATTAGGGGCATGACAGCAGCTTCAACAGTAAAATAAGGATGTTCACTGAAGAGTTCCACTTGTAGGGCAATTTTGTTTTTAAAACTTGACTCTCAAGAGAGAAGTTTGTAAAAACTTGTGCAAAAAGCAGTTAGGTGAAAAGATAGGACACAATGAAAGCACAGAAAAGGAAATAAGAAATTTATAGTATATATCTGGTCCGTAAAAGTTCTTCTGCAGTAGGAATGGGTGAAGCAGTTGAAATTTCTGGTGGCTGGTGATTCTAAAATGATTGAGTTAAATTGCCTGAGGCTTGGCTTGTGGGCCATCACTTAGGGGCTGATTCGGGTTTATGGTTATGGACAAACACTTTCCTGAACAGTATTAGTAATGTAACGTAGAATGATGAAATTCTGTGCAGGAAGTTGAAGGCAGAGTACTCTGGAGTATTTAACTACTGCTGTCTGAAATAAGCAACTTCAAAATCCTGGTGACATTTAAACATAAGAATTTACCTTTCACAAGCAGCGGTCTCCAGCTCAGCTGGTCTGTGCTGGGCCCATCTAGGTGTCTAGTCTTGAGCTGGACTTGGGTCTAGACTCGATACTGAGCTTGTTGGCTTTTTCCCCATTTATTCTGGGTCCCAGGCTCAAAACACAGGCTAACCAAGGCCTCCCCTTTACATCTACTCGTTTTTCATTGACTGAAGCATGCTGTATGGCCAAGTGCAACATCAATTTGGTGCACAGCATAACCTACCCAAAGTGAGAGAGGATGATGAGTGAACGTTTGCTGAACAATTCTTCAAAGTCGCACTCTTCCTCAGGCTTTTGTTCTATGGACTTGTGTGTGGAAATGATGGCTTGAATTCAGGGCGTCATCTTGGACTATGTGGATTTGAAGATGCATTGCTGTGGGTGACAATGGCAGAACACCTGGGGAGAGGAATCTACTGGTCCTGCGACATGGCCTTCAGACCTCTGTTACATGAAACAGATGAAATACACACACACACACACACACACACATTTTTTTAACACATCAGATTTAGTTTTTGACATGTTTTTCAGGTGAACCAAATCCTATCTGACCTAGATCTCTTTGAAATAATGTGTAGAGGCAGAAATTTAGGATGACATTTTTGTAAGTGAGATTTCAGTCATAAAAAGTCTTATGAAATCTAAGTCACTTAAAGTGGTGTTTTTTTAAGGGGGCTCTATCCCAATACAAGTATAAGACATGGCAGCAACACTTAGCGTGGCAACAGAATTAGAGTACATTGGTAACAAAGCAGTGGCAGGACAGCAAAAACTAAGGAATCCTGGTGGGATAGCCTACCAAACCCACCCTAAAAGATGCCGCTATCAGTGTAAGTAGTGATGGGATTTTGACATGGAATTCCACACACGTGCTCAAGAATATATTGGTTCTAAAACTGAATTATATATGATATTTTCCTCATTGGACACATAAAAATAACAGAAAACATTGGTGGGTGAGGTGGAATTGAGTATTATAGTTTTCAAGCTGAGGATATTAAACTAAATTTCTAGGATTAATGCTACACAGAAACATCGGTATCCTGGGCTAAGAATCTGAGCTCTCTTACCTTGTCATGTAGAAAATTTGGAAATTAGTACTAAACCTTTATATCTCAGGCTTGGTTCCCCTGAAAAAAGAACTTGAGGAATAAAATGAATATACTGTTGCTTTATTAGAAAACTCAATCACTTGGAATTAGCAAAGGGAAGGAGGGGAGTGGGTTTTTGTAGAAAACTATAAACTTTGATTTTTAATTTTCTTAGCCAACCTTTAAAAAGTAGATATTCTCACACAGAGAAGAAATACAGAAGCCTGAAAGACCTTTTTTGAGAGGGAAGCATTATATAGACAAACCTTAGTTCTCTGTTTGCTAAGTTACTTAGGTTTTCAGTGCATTTGACCCTTGCGGGGAGTACAAGGAGAAGATATTGTCTTCCTAGGAGAAGTGATAGAGAGTACTGCAAAATATTGCTAAAAGCTTATTTTAGTGCAAACATAAAAATAAAAATAATTGATGGCACCAAAAGCACATAACTTCAAGCAAAATTCATAAGCTGGAACATATAAAGAAAGTGATGTTCTGTTTATATACAAAGTCCTTTCCCACCTGGAGCAAAGGCACAAAACTGAATGTTAAAAAGGTTAGTGCTTAGAAATATTCTATACTTGGATTATTATTATTGTGTTGTAATTTTATTTTAATGTAAAAATCTATCATGTGTTAGAATGATAGTAACAGTTTAAAGAAATAAAAGTGTGAATAATATTGTCCGGCGTCTAGACAAGATAGGCAAACAGAATTCCTATAATGACCATCAACCTGACACAAAATGTACTTAAAAGTCAAGTTTAAATTTGGTTAGAGAATTTTTTTAGAGTAATATATCCAACACGCTAAAGTTAACTATTTAGATTCTGTGTTTGCAGGAAAAATCTGCCTAAAGTGCCATTTAAATTCTATGACGTCAGAGACTTTTTTTTCTTTCTGTTATTTCCTTCCTTACCTCCTTAGTAAGGCAGTTTAAAAACCATTGGATGGGGCAAGTAAGGTAAGAGTGGAGGCCAGTTATATGTTTGTGTGTGGGCAGCAGGCACCTCCACATACAAATTTGAGAGATTCTTACAAAAATCTGCATTAAATAGATTAAAATCATATCTTTGGGTGGGTTATCAGGTGGATTGATGTATAAAAGAAAAAGAAAAAAGGAATCAGTTAAAGGTACAAGGGAAGGGTAATGGTAATTTTATTTCCTAGAACTTAAGTTTAAGAAAAAATATTA
>PVJD01008408.1:0-72842 GCA_004026545.1 Mormoops blainvillei
TGCTTGGGGCACACGCGGCCCGGAACGCCGCAAAGCCCCGCGAGAGCCGAGAGGAGAGCCTGCGGAAGCAGCGTTTGCTTGGCGGTCTTCTCGCTGGGACCCCGGGCGACCCTCAGAGCCATCAGGGGACTGAAGGTTGGGGGAGGATCTGGCCACACATCCGCCCGTGATCCCCGACTTCCAGCCAGCAGGAGGGAGTCGAGCAGATGCTGGGATGGACGCAGATCACAGACACATGAGCCCGGCCACACCTGCGGTGACGTCTCAGAAGTCAGCCTGCCAGAAAGCCTTCCCAGTGCGCGTTTCTACGCGGACCGGCACATGAGACGCGGCCCCGAGGCCGGGCCCAGGGAAGCAGGTGGGCTGCGGGGGGGCTGGAGTCACATCAATTTCCTTGACATCCACAGAGGACCTGCTCACACAATCACGGCCATGGGCCCGATTACAGGTGGATTAATTTCTGCTCGAGAGGAGAAAAGAGGCCCTGGGGAGCGCTGTGTCCGTTCACAGGTGACAGGTGGCTTCAGAATGACCCTGTTTTAATACTGGGGTTTCCAGATTTTGTTTAAAAAACGGGGCAAGGGAGAAGACGAGTTCTTACCTATTAAAGACAAATGGGGTCTTCACTCATCAGGTTCGTATCCCAGGTTTTGTAGGGAAAACGGAAGCCAGGAAGCACTTTGACAGGACGATGGGGGAGGCCACGCTGCTCGCGCGTCACAGGGACTGCTCTCAGAGTCTCACACAGACGATAGCTGCCCGCTGCGTGCGGGGGCACACCGCAGCACTGCAGGCGGGGTTTCTCGGGTCCGGGAGCATGGGGCAGCATCGAGGGCCCAGGCACACGCCGAGGACCCTGGTGCAGCGGGGAGGGACCGAATCTGTCTCCTCTGCCCTGGGAGGCTGGCCGTGCGGACTGGGGTGCGCACGGTACCCAGGGTTTTCTTTTTTAGGTCCGGCAAGATGATAACCACGGACACAACTGCCTTGAAAGACGAGGGGGCGCGCCACATGGAGGGAGCACACCGGACCACATGGGGCCACATAGGGAAGCACCAGGGTCGCCAGTCCAAGGGAGCGGGGAAACGCGTGGGCCATGGCCTTCACCGCGGCCCCGGGGTGTGGGGTAGGGAGTGGAAGAGGCGGGATGGACCCCCTGAGCAAGCTTAGGGTTGGAGAGTTTGAATAATTTCAGTGCGTCCTGGGCCGTGCGGCTGGCCTCTGGTAGCCCGGTACCTGGTCGTGGGTGACGTACAGTCGGGGGAAGACTTGGTCTGGTGTGCGAGGGCCGGACAGAGTGCGGCCCTCTGGACCGGTCGGTTGGCAGGCTCACCGGGAGGCCCAGCCCCCACAGGGTCCACAGAGCCTCCAGCTGCTGTCGCTGGGGGCGGAGGAGCCCCGCAGGATGGGAGGGGGGAAGCACAGTCCCGGCTTTCTCTCGCCTGTCCCCTCCCTGGCAGGCCTCCACTGGGTGGAGGCCGCTCACCACTCCCTGAGGGTGGATCTTCCGCACGGCGTCCTGCTTATGGCTGTGGGCCAGCCCGGCTCGTCTCCCCTGGGAGACCGCGCCAGACCTTACGAGCCCCCCGCCCCACCCGACAGGCGGGGGGCGATAGTTTACAAACCCGCTGAATTGTCCTCCTGTGAGCATGCCGTCTGCTCCCTGCTGTGGCTCCTACTAATACCCACACGGGTCCCTGAGGCCGAACCTCCACCCTCACAGTAGGTCCTGGGGCGGGATCACTCAGGTGGCGACGGCCGCAGAGGTGCCCTTCCTGCTGGTGATGTGACAGTGCGCAGCACGTGGCCGCATCGTGGCTATGTTATCACCCTGTCGCCGTCCGCAGGAGCATGGGGTAAGTGAAGGTGGGTGCAGCAGGCGAGCCCCAGGAAGTGGGGGTGTCTGGGGTGCTTAGTCACTATGGCAACGGTAGCAATGGCGGAGGCTGCGGAGTGATCTGGCCTCCTCCCACCACCTGGGGAGTGAGCAGACAGGAAGAAACGAACACCATGGATATGTGACCGGGGGCACGGGGCCGTGCTCTGGGGACAGCCACCGGGGGTTGTCCCAGTCCAGGCGCCTGGCACGGGGTTGCCCAGTGAAGCACCCAATAGAAGCTCTGCCGACAGGTCTCCTTCAGGTCAGGCCAATGGCACGGGGGCTGCAGGTATGGGATGCGGACATTCAGGCCCATCATCCACGCGTCCCTGAGTCCCCTTTATCAGCATAAACACTTCCTTTGTTAAAAATAAACATAAGAGCCTGACCGTTCCAGTTTTGCTCTGCCATCTGCTTCCTGTGTCCTCCTGGGACTCTGCCCATCACACCTGCCCTAGGGCAGTCTCCCCGCCGCCTGGCTGACGTGAGGCCCCCTCGCCGGTCATTGCCCATCACGTCACTGCTGTCAGTGGTTGTCTCGGTGGGCCAAGGGCACCATAACAAAACACCTTGTTATGGGGGAGGGAAGAGGGGCGCTTCAACAGCGGGAACTACTTTCTCACAGTCCTGGAGGCTGGAGTCCAGGGTCAGGGGCTGGCAGGCTGGTTTCTGGTGAGAACTCCCTCCTTTGTTTGAAGATGGCCACCTCCTCTCTGTGTCCACCCACAGCCCCTTCTCAGTGCCATGTGGGGAGAGGTCTCTCGTCTCTCTGCCTCTTTTACAAGGACACCATCTTTATGACCTCACTTAACCTTAATCTCCTCCTTAAAGGCCCCATCTCCAAATGCAGTCCCATCGGGAGTTAGGGCTTCAATGTACCAACTTGGGGTGGGCACAGTTCCGTCTGTAACACCTGCTTAAGAAGAAAGATCAAAAAGCGGTCACTGTTTGTTACAGTTCGTGTCTGCGGTCTGTGTCTTTTACTGGAATGCCACCCCAGCCCCATCTGGGTGGAGCCCCGCCCTGTAACGCCCGCGGCTCTATCTCTGTGCGTGGGTCCAGGCCGGGGCGGGATGGGGTAGCTCTCACACGCGTCATTGGGTCAAGATGTGGATCATCAAGTCTTGTACAAAGAGCTGTGCTTCCTGCAGGACCCCGCGCCCCCCCACCCCCGGAGGCCCCTGGCCTACTGAGTGAGCTTCCCTGGGCGTAGGCAGCGCGACCCTGGTCAGAGGGTCAGCACAGCAGCGCTGTGACCACAGACTAGAGGGGCGTGAAGGCAGTGGTCAAGTGCATCACGGGACCAGGCGCTAAAACCAAAGGGATGGAGTTGAGGATCTAGCGGTGGCCGTGAATGTGCGAAAGGGGGTCCACTGGAGAGAAAGACAAGGAAGAATTCAAAGAAGGGGGGTTAACCGGAGAGCGAGAGAGAAGCAGCCGTGAACCGCAGGCGGCTGCGTGGGCAAGCCTGGCTGCCAAGAGGACGCACCCGTGGGTGGACACGGTGCGGCGGGGAGGCCCTGCCTCAGCCAGCACCGCTGCCTGCCCTGCCCTCCTGGGGCCTCGCCTCCGCGTCCAGCGCGACCGCTGTGGGGAGCTGAGTGCAAACTTCGATTGGGCGGTGGTGGGGGGCACATTGTACCAGCAGCAGCTCCCCTCCGGGGCGCGCCTCCGGTCTCTGACCTCTCCGCCGACGCTGTGAAGCCTAGTGGGCATTCACGCCTGGCACCGCCGAAGCCTAGAAGAGCTTTTCTCTCAGACCAATCCTCGGCCACGGGGAGGGGATGGTGGCCTGCTCGGCCTGCTTCTCCCTTTAGTTCCCGGTGGGGAAGGCGGGGCTGGGGGGCCAATTCTGAGGTTTTTAAAATTCTCTCACCATGTCTTGTTGGCGTGGGCCAGCTTCTAACGCATTTGGAGCAGGGGTCCCCAACCTTCCTCTTCCTGGTGGACACCATTCGTGTTACCGCCTGAGCTCCGCCTCCTGTCTCCCACCCCCCACTCCTGTCTGTGGAAAAATTGTCTTCCACGAAACGGGTCCCTGGTGCCAAAAAGGCTGGGGGCCGCCGTTTTAGAGGGCATCACAGTGGTTGCCGCGACTCTCCCCGCGTGCCCGTCGACTACCCAGGCCTCTGCCCCCGTGCCCGCCAGCTCCTCAGCATAGGTGGCCCAGCCCCAGCGTTTCGCTGAAGCTGCCGCTTGCGTGCGTGACAGGAAGAGCTTGATGCAGCGACGCGGCCCTCCGTGCACACTCTGCTGCGCGCCTGCCGTTCCCGGTGCTGCGTGAACCCACGTCCACGCTGACCAGCACCGTAGCCTGTGTGCCGAGCACAGCAACTCCTGCTCTTTATCGTGGTTTCGAGAGAACTGTCTTGAGGTCCCTGTGGTCATGAGCCAGCACTTGGCCAATCATTTCATCTAATGCGATGCTTTGCTCCAATGGGAAGTGTGCCCCCCCCACCCCTGTCACCGATGAGCGGGTCACCCCAGCTCAGCTGTGCTTCCCCCAGTGAAAACAGACGTGGAAAGTCACTGGTCTCCTCAGAAGCACGTTCTGGGCTCAGACCACCCCATGGCGTTTTGGTTGCCTGGGGCAGTCACTCTGGCCCTTGGGGGCCGTCACTGAACCCCATCACACGCGTATGTTGCTCTGCATCCATTCCGCGCCTGGTCATTCCCACACTGTAATGTGCTCACGGGGTGCCGGGACCCTGCCCACCCACCTACTGAGGGTGACGAAATCTGGGAACTCACACCAATGTCCTGTGGGTGACCGTGCTGAAGAGGGGCTGAAATAACACAGCGGCCCCGCCTTCAGAAGAGCTGACAGGAAGGAGCCAAAGTTGCGGCCTTACTGTCCCTTTCCTCTGAGTCACCTGTAGCTGGGCCTCAACGACGTCAGACTCAAACTAAAAGTCAGGCCTGCTGACACCAAAAACCTACTTAGACTGTCACTTTTGCCGTTTAAGCTTTGTGGAGACAGCCTCTCTCAAAAAATATTCATCCATGAAGTGAACCCTATCTGCTAATCGCTTCCCATAAGTCTTAAAGGAACGCGTTGGGGGTGCAGGCTAATGGCCTGGAAATGAGTACCGAGAAGGTCAGCTCAAGGGAGGTCTGGCCGTCTCCATGGCGACATCTCCACCAACCCTGGGGTCCGGGAAGATCCCACTTAAGCCCAGCAAAGCAGGCCTGCCAAGGTCTCTGGGAAGAGGTCAGCAGCAGCCAAGTGCACAGGAAGGCCCGCCGGGCGGGGCGCAGCCCGGGGGCAGCAGCTGCCAAGAGCGCAGACTCCAGGACTCCGCTCCCTGGGAGCCTGGGTTTCTTTGGGAATTCGCTTCCGCGTAACGTCTGAGCTCCGCCGGCTTGCTAAAGGGCCCGAGCGTGCGCAGCGATGCGGGCGTGGCCTGCATCCGGCCTCCCTGCCTGGAAGGAGCCCACTGGGGCTGCAGTGCAGCTGTGGCAGGTGGCTTCGAGGGATGGGGGTTGGGGGGGCGGGGGGAGCTGTTAGCATGACAACTACACCTCCAGGAGTAGAGCAGTGAATGCTTCTGCTGCGGGAGGCGTTTCCACTTATGTTTTTTTTATTTGCTGTTCGCAAGGTGGCGACCTTGACGTTATCACCCCTAAGTTCGCAAGCAGGGTCCAAGAGGCGGAACAACTTGCCCAGCGTCATCCAGGCAGAATGCAGCAGAGCTGGGGTCACGCTCAGGTGTGTCTCGGTCCAAGGCCCACCCTGCTCAGTCCAGGAGCCACTCCTCAGGCTTGGTAGGTTGGCGAGAGTGCCACCCGGAACTCAGGCGCCTTTCCGTCCTAGATCACTGGGTCCTTGTAAAAAGACAGAATTCGGGAGTGGCTGGACGGGAGCGGCGGGGCCAGGTGTGGGGGAGGGCTGCGGCGTTGCACACCTGCCCTGGCCCCCACGTGCTCACGCCCTGCGGGTGCTCTGGGGTCTTTGTGGGGCCTGTGGGGCCTGTGGGGGCCGCAGGACTTCGGCAGATGAAACCGTGCACGTCGCTGGCGGAACCCAATCTCTCTCCCCTTTGCCTTCTGGGGAGGTGCGTCTGGGGAGGGGAGCTTTCAGTCCCACCCTCTGATCACAAGGTCAGTGCCCTGGCAGCCGGCCCCCGTTCTTAGGTGACTTAGGGGCTTTCCAAAAGTCACCTCGTTCACATACCACGAGCCGGTTTAATCATTCTTCACACTGAGGACAGCCCGGGCCTTTTAGGAGCCCTGTGCCCAGATCAAGGTCAAGACCAAATGTGTATTTTTCATCATAAACCACCACATTAGAGGCTTCGCCTGAAGGTGCCCAAGAGCAAAGCCAACAGGAAGGTCCCTGCCTGAAGCTCGCCCCCCGCTGCCGCCGTGTAATCTCGGCATGATGCAGACGTCTCCGTCAGGCCCTTCCCACGCAGACAGGTCCCAGGGGCAGGCAGTGGGGACCCTTTTATTCGGGCAGACCCTTTTACTTGATTCTAACCCATGCTTTCTGCTACAGTTTCATACAGTGTTTCATTTGAAGGAATACGTGTTTTTGCCTAAAGATCCACTTTCCATATGTGCATCTGTGAGGTGATTTTCTTATTTGTTCTTATTTTGTTCCCTCTCGTGGTTTCTGGTGCTAAAAACCATCTGCCGATAATTGCATCGTAGAGAAGCGGTCCTGCCAGAGGTTTCCCTGCAGATCCCCGAGTCCCAGGGGAGCTGCCTGCCCTGTCCGCCTCGCTCACTGTTGATACAATCAAACAAGCAATAACTCCAACCGTGCCAGCCCCAGGGACCGGCACGCAGGGCGCGGCGGGTTTCCGTCTCCAGAGGCTGCTTCCTGCTCCCCTGGGCGGACAACCAGGGTCATCTGTACGCCGGGGACACATTCATCGCAATGTGCGCTGTACCCTTGACCGTGAACACAGGCCTGTCAACCACGAGGTCTCTGTCACTCTGCATGGAATCTCAGCTGTACCTTCTGCCCGACGTGTTCTCACTTCTTCAGCGGTTGGGCAGGGCCGAGGGAAAACCAGTAATCACAGCACCTCACTGTCCCGGCCCTGCAGGCAAACCCGCCCGGGGGCATCTAGTCACCCCGGGTCTGGACCCTGAGGAGCGGCCTGCATGATGTGCGCAGGTGGGCGGATACGTGGGGCACAGGGAAGTGCAGTAATTACAAGTTAAAACTGAGCGGCAGGCCCGCGTAAGAGAGGGACAGCGCTCGCTTGCAGTCTTGAACAAAGGGCCAGGGTGGCAAACCAGAGACTAGAAACGGAAGCAGAATCTGCGCCCTGATGCAGAAAACGGGGAACAGAAGCAAGGTCACGGCCACAGTGCTTCGTCCAAGGGCCTACAAAAGAGGGGAGCCCCAGCGGCTGAGCTCAGAGGAAAGGACATGCGTGTGTTCCGATGACACTCGGCAGTTGACGTGTCATCGATTCTTAGAGCCTGAGAGAAGCTTGCAGGCGCGGGAGTTTCCTCACTGTCCACCCCCACCCCCACCCCCGGCAGCGCGGCTGCAGCCGTGAGAGCAGCGGGAGAGCGCCTGCCTTCTGCTGCGGGCTGGCTCTCCCTTCCGCGGGCACAGCCAGGTCAGCACCGGCCACCCTGTTGGCCCCCACTCGGCCTTCGTTCGTTCACTCAGCCATTTGGGCAGCTGTGGGACTTTTCAGAGGACGATGCCAGCAGGGGACTGGAGCCCCTCTCCGGGAGGTCCCCCAGCCCTGACACTCCCTCCATTTCTCCGTTGAGGTCGCTCAAGCACAGGATCATCCGGGACCGTCGCGGGGCATTGTGGGTTGGCAGGGCCCGTGCCCAAACACTCAGAGCCTCAAGTTTCAGATCTACAGCAAGTTTCCTGCAGTCATGCCTTCATGGGACCGTTATTAAAACCAGCAAGCTGTTTCCACGTTTGTCAAACTCTTGCCGAAACCAATCATCGTCTGACCTGCGACAACGGCTGCCCTGAGCTGCCACGGCCGCAGAGCTGCTGCGGGGGCTGTGGAGGGAAGGGAAGGGCCTGAGGGTCTGAGTGCGTTGTGCGGCCATGAACTTCAGTGCACATGTGAACGATTACCATTCCCCCGCCCAGCGGAAGGCGACTCCATGGTGGGAGTCCCAGGTGCCACCGTGCGGCCACCGTTAGTCTTTGTCTCTCAGTGCCCTCCCCCAACCATTTTCTGGCCTCTGGACACTCTGTCTGGTCTGATGACCGACTTACCATGCCTGTGAACCTGACGGCCAACCTTTGCCATGGCACTAAACTTCATGTCCTGCTCTCCTTCTGGTGTTAGGGCCGGGAACCCGGCCGGGGTCTCAGGTGTGTCCATGAGACCGTGGCCTGATCCGTGATTGCTTCCTCTGAATGCTTTTGTTTATGGGAGAGACTCTTCATTGGCCTGCACTTAAGAAGTTCCTCAAAGGGCTGCTGGGGTCACCGCCCCATGAAGACGAGAGAGTGAGGGTCCCTCCGAGTGCCGCGTGCCAGGTTGGGCGCAGAGGTGCTCTGCTTCCAGGTGCACCGTTAGCAATAACTTGCTACTGGCCCAGAGGTCCTGGTTCCACCCAAACTTTAACTCCCAGCATCAGTCGCAGGTTTTTCCTGTGACCAGATAAGCAGTGTGGCCGGTGGAGGCGGATCCGGTTTCCCAGGCAGGCCTGGGGCAGCATCGGCCGTGGTCCTTGAGAGGAACGGGGCGGCAGGTCAGGTCCCACCGCGGTGGGCAGGAACGGACAGCGTCACTGTCGTAAACACGGTGCCAGGTGGTGCGCTGTGTCCGTGAGCTTCCGATGAGCCCTTTGAGACCCAGCCCCTGTGACCTCTCCTTGGACCAGACCTCACAGAGGCCGAGGCCTTCATCAAACCGGGGTCCAGATGGGGCCCGAGCCCTGCCTCTTGTCCAGCCCCCCTGACCACAGCAGGGGGTGATGGACGGGCAGTGGGTGCCTCTGTGCTCACCCATCACCGTCCCCAGCCCACCACTGCACCCCTCTCTCTTAAATGCCCCTCTCACTCGCCCCACCTGACCAGACCCCGACAGAAAGGCAGGGAGAATTAAGGATGGTGCCCGATTCTTCCAGCTAGTCAGGGAGCCACCTACCACAGCCCAGGATAACCAGGCATATCTTGTTGACTTCCCATGGCCCACGCACAGCTGCCATGGCCACCCCGGGCCCGTGTACCGTGTCTCTGTTGTGGTACCGGACCCAGCACGTGACACCTCTCCCGAGGCCCTGTGCACACCTGAAGGCAGAGACACCCTGTATCACCTCCTGGGCACCCAGGGGATCGTGCCTTGGATCTTCCTGTGAGACAAGACTCCTGGTCAGCGAGGGCCCAGGCCTCTCTATCTGGAACACAGACACTGGCACGGGCTGCAGCCGCCCTTGTCAGCACATACGCGGTGCCAGGTACACCCCGGGCTGGGCCCTCGCTTTATATACCTTGACTCCTTCCAACGGTAGGACCGCCCTTGAGGCTAACGTTCCATCAGACAGGCGACAAGTGACACGAGCCAGTGTCTCCTCGCCACCCCCACCCCCACTGCGGCTGCTAGACTGAGAACATCACACAGGTCGCCGCTCTCGACCCTCGCATGGGCTCTGTCAGGTGGAGGCTCAGTCACAGATGGGACAACTGGAAGCCTGGACAGGGCGAGGGACTTTCTGGGGACCACAGCGTTTGTTAGCACCACAGGCAGAGGGCTGCCCCCTATAGCCACCCCAAGGCCCAGGAGTCACGCTCTGCCAAGGGCACCCAACTCCCCATGCCCGCCTGCCGGTCCCGCTCCACTGAGCTCCCGAGATGGCCCTGGGGTCCCCTGAGTAGCAGCTCCATCTCCCGCTGGCAGCGCCTTCGTGGGGGAGGGCGGGCGAGTCTGGGGTGTGGAGCTCAGGGGTAGATGGGCTCCCTGCGTTCTAGGGGTACTCGGCCGACGCTTGCCCCAGAAAGCCCTGGGGATGAATACACTGGAAACGTGGTGGGTAAGGCGCACCTACAGAAGTGGGCGGGGGCGGGGGGGAGAAGGGCACGAAAGAATTTTTGCATAATAACTACCATATGTCCTAAAAGAGTGGGAATGCCTTTCCGTTTTTGCACAACGACCCTGGAAATCGCTTCAGGAAATTAGCCTCAACCCCTGATGAAGTTACACAAAACGTGTCAGGCAGGTGAGGTGAGACGGGCCTCCCAGCATCCCGGGCATCAGACCAGCCTGGCCACTCACCACGTGACAGTGACAGAGACGCTCTGTGCGGGCTGAGAAGACGCCCGCCGGTCTGGGGCGAAACTCAGTTCCTCAGAACCCAGCCTGCTCGCTGCCCCCCGGCAGCCTGGGCGTCTGCCCCACGCTGACTGAGCTCTTCGGAAGGAATTCTCACAGAGCGGAGCGTGCATTCTTTACTGGCATTTGGTCTCAATTTTAAATAATGTGGCAAACGGGGTTAAAACGCTGATCTGCCCACCTTAGGGAAGCGGTTCACCGAGACCTGCATCCAGCATCGTATCCAACACTTATGGGTACGAGCCGAAATTCGTGCCTTTAAAAATCCCCGTCCTTGGGAAACCTTGGCCTTGGAATGGATAACAATGACCACATTGACTTCAGTGCCCCGTCACGTGACTTCTACATGCACTTCCAATTTCCTAAGCATTTCTTCGTCCGTTGGCATCCATTAACGGGCACTTAAAGCGCAGCCACTTCCTCTTCATTTTCTTGCCTCATTATTCTGATTAGCACGGAACGACGCCACTGGAACTTGAGTTATGATCAGTGTCGAGAAAAAGTTGGCCAGCTACTGGGCCTTCCCTTCCCTCTTCTCTCCGCCTTCCAAGCTGTAGACTCCAGGCTGAGCGATTCCTCAGGCTCTTTCCTCACAGGACAGGAAAAGGGATTCTTAGCGAAGAGGAGGGGCCCGGAGCCGTTCAGAAGAGTTCTAGCGCCGCGGCTCCAAACGCGCTGTCAATGTCAACCTCAGAGTTGCGGGTCCCGGGGCAGCTGGGAATGGTGGCCTCAGCCTGCAAGGAGAAAGCTTGGGACTTCGGGTTTGAAAATGGAGTGATTTTTGGCTCTCAGAGGCCCCGAGGACACCTGAGCGAGCGTCTCATCACGGGTGCAATGTGTGCCATGGACTTTATTGGGGGCAAATTCAGCTTCAAAGAGAGCCCTCCCTTCCAGTGGGCTCCACGTTTTGCTTTTGTCTTAGAGACGAGTGATGTGCACTGTGCGCCGTGGATCTGCCCGACCGGCGGCTGTGGGAGGTACGCTCCTGCGGCCCCGAAGCTGTCTGAGTTCCACCGTCTGCTGGCTCGGCCCTGGGATGAGCTCCAGCAAAGGAGGACCTGCTCTCTCCTCCAGAAATCCGGGGAGGTCACGTATCCACCTTGTCCACCGTGTCTGTTTCTGAGTTGCTGTGAGACACGTTCCCTCTCTCGTGACACTCACTTTGTTTTGCTTCTTGAGCTTTCCTGCTATCTCCTCGGGATAAAGAATGAGTCCTTGCACACGAGCCTGGCATGGATTTAGAGACGAGAGCTGAGCCATCAAAACAGCCACAGCAAAGAAAAGCGAGACGCACGTCCTCTCCAGGAAAACGTTCCCTGGCAAATCAAAACATTCCAAGCACATTCCAAGCTCATTCAATTTCCCCTTAATGACAATTTCGTGAAAGTAATGTAGACAGATAATTCTTTTCCCCAGAAGTGACTTAACATTTGAAGGTAGGTGACATGTTCTGTTTTCGTAATAATCAGTATTTTGACTGATATTTTAAGCAAAAGTGTCGCATTTCTTAAACCTCCCCCACTCTCCATGTAACTGCCAGATTATCGTGTTCGGGGTAGCACACATTTTCTCTCCCTCCACTCCCCTTGTAATCTGTGATGCTGTGTTTGACACTCACACAAACAGTCACATCTAAACTGTCATTAATTTTAAAGAGTCTGGACATTCTCGTTTAATAGCCCTGAAAGGAAATTGATGTCTGAGGGCGAGTGCCTTGCACACGGCCTTAGGTAGCCTTCGGGCGCTGGGGTCTCCCTCAAGCCACCGCACCCCTGAGAAGCCTTTCCCAAGTTCATCTTCCGTGGTCGCCTCCTCTCACCGCCGACTCCTCCCCTTGGCCTTGTAGAGCCCCTTGGGGCTGCACAGTGACCTGCGGGCCAGCGTGCAGTCACGTGGGCCTGCTTTTTGTCTTTATTTCCAAGTGGATTGCCCCAGTTTTGTACGGGACGAAACCAAAGCTCTGTGAAGCAGGGCCTTGTCCGAACCCCCACCGCCGAGAGGGGCCAGGACCAGCACTCGCACCCCACGCCAGTCTGGCCACACGGGGCCGCAACGCGTCTTCCAGCCATTTACGGCGGGACTATTTTTTATAGCCTCGAAGGCCAGAGCCCGACGAGTGCAATGGGTGCTTAGTGGGGTGTTGTCGGGTGACTGTGAAACACTGTGAGGCGAAGACCCCCTACACCTGGAAATACCCCAGTTCGCTAAGCAAGGTAAGAATGGAGGAGCCTGATGTTGAAATAGCAGCAGAAATCACCCGGACCCTCCAGGCCTGCCCTGCTTTCGCCGCGAGAAAAGGGCGTCAAAAAGACGTCCGTGGATGCTCACACCTGTTCCCGTTAAAACGGGTGAGTCAGAAGCAGGTTCACAGTATCAGTGTGGAAAACAATACAAGAATTAGCACATAGAATCCAAGAGTAAACTCTGTTTCACACGCTCACAACTGTAAACCTACCTTTGCCCCGTCTTGTGTGCTGAGCTTCGAACCCTGACCATTCCCGATTAATCTCTAAAGCATGACCTAAGTACCCAAAATCTAAGGACATTTTTCGATTTCTGTTCCCTAAAGAGTGAAGAAACAATGATTTACCATCGTCCAGCAGCATTCAGTTCACCAAACTGAAAAGCTCTCCTCCCCTCCCTTGTTTTTTTTACTTAAGAAATGAGGACGAGCGTGCTGACCTCGTTTGCCTCGTTCCCCAGACACTTGGCCGTTGGGCCCCCCCCCCCCCACCTGCCACACACTAGCCGTGCACAACTGCGCCCTTCCGTTTCGGGGACTAAGTCCAAACACCGTGTTCCAACGATGGCCCGATACGTGCCCAGTATCATTTAAAATCGTCTCCATGTTAACATGGTGACAATGCCCTCCCCGTTCTTTCCGTAAGACCATTTCATTGTTGACTCGAACTCTATTACGGGCCAGGAGCGAACTCTAGGTCTCTCTCAGGGGCGAGTATGGTTGATGCGTCTGCCTCTTGGTCCTTAATTACTGTCCTGTGGCCTTTCTACGGCCACACCCGCATTGCGTTGCTCCCCGTTTGCCGTGGACAACCCCAGGGCCAAGTGGACCAAGCTGTTCCTTTTTCCTTTCGGGACTCATGCCCACACTGCACCAGATTGTACGTGCGAAGAGCTGCTCTGGCAAGTGTGGTCGGTCTGGTGTCGGCACGGGGTTCAGGGCGCTGCTGGGAAGGCACCTGGCGCTGCATCAGCAGCGAGGGGCATGAGAGAGGGCGACAGGGCTGACTGTCTCGCTGACTCATCCCGGCTTCCCGTTCGTCCCCCATCCCAGGTCACTTCCTGTCCGGGCAGAAACTCCCACGCGGTTCCGTGCCTGTGGGGCTTTCCTAGACGTGGTCAGCGTGCCATCAACAGCTCTTCTCTCTAATCGCTTTCAGTTTTACTGTCATTGTGAGTTGGCACGTTTAACGTTGTGTCTCTTGGGCCGTGGGAGCGAGCGAGCCTGTCCGGCCAGAGCGGAACCTGCACTTGTCCGTGGTGGGCTTTGCCGTGGTTTCCGTTCATTCATCCGCTCATTCATCCGTTCATGCATGCGTTCATTCATTCCTCCAACACACTCTGGGAAATGCCTGCTCCGTGTGACGTCTCATGCTGGGTTCTGTGCATGCGGAGCCCTGCCTTGAGAAGTTCACGGCCAGTGGGCTCCCCAGCAAAGTCCTGGCAGGGCCTTCCCTTCACGTGGCAGAGGAAGCAACTGCATCCGGAACAGGTCTCCCAAGGGCTCTGGCATCTGATTCCATGCTGTCTGGACAGCCATGTGGGTGACAGCAGACTGACCGTGAACCTAGGAGCCGTCGGGCCGAACTACGTCCTTCTACTGAACCTTCTAAACTGTCAAATGGAGCGAAACATAGAACCCCTCCCATCGGGTTGTTGGGACCGTACATCAGTGTTTTTATACGAAGAGCTCAGCATACCACACGCGGGGAGGAGCACCTGGGGTATTGTAACCCACCCCTCCCCGAACCACTCACCCCCATCTTTTATTATTGGACACAAAACCAAACCAAAACAAAACAAAACAAAAAAAACCCTACCTACCTAATCTGGATTTACTATTCTGCACAGAGAGACAGCTGGTGTCAGCCACTGTGAGTATTAGAGGAAACGCTGCACGAGGGCAGGCAGCGAGAACGCAGGCCGCGTGCAGGCGGCGGGCACTAACAGGGCAGCCCTGGTGGGTTCCGGGGGGCCCACCTCGGGGGACACCAGGGCCCCGTGATGCCCGCGGCACTGGGGACGCAGGCCGATCGGCAGAGGCGCGGCGGCGGCGGTCTTGCTGCTGCTGTCGTTTTGGGTTTTAGTCACAAAAGACTGAGGTTCCCTAAAATGTTGCCAGTGCCTTCCACGTTGCTCACTGCTTGAGACGGTACCCCAAAAGCCACGTGCCGGAAGTCAAATCCCTCAAAAGAAGTGTGTGGACGATTGAGAAGTGGGGATCTGGGCACCACAGGAAACATGGGAGCAGCCACGCCTCCTGGGAGGAGGCAGGGTACGCGGGACATCTCTCCTGTTCTCATGGGCCCTAGCCTGCCCAGAGGTGTCCCTCAGCATCTGGCACTTGATGGCCATCAGTGGGCCACCGTGACACCAGATCCACGACCCAGGGCAGCCCTGGGGTGCAGGTGCCCACGCTGTGCTTCAAACTGCATCTTGTGAGGGACACGCAACCCCAGTGACTAGGTGGCCTGGAGGCGGCGTTCTCGGGGCCCCTGAAGTCCATTCGTTCATCGTAGGGTCCACTCCATATTCTCTCCCTGTCTCCCCTCCCTCCCTCCCTCCCTCCCTTCTCCCTCCCTTCCTTCCTCCCTCCATTTCTTCTTTCCTCTTTTCTCTTCACACTCACTTATTTATTCTTCTGGCCCATTCACCGTGTTGTTCAGAGAATATCTTTAAGCACCTGTGACACAGGCAGGAATGTGAAGGACAGTTCTATGTGTCCTCTCTGGCTAAGTTGGGAGGGGGCACATCATGGATTCTACAGGAGACTGTGCATGCGCGTGTGCGCATGTGTGCGTGTTGGAAGAAGCAATTGCTGAGCTGGTATGAGAGACTGGAAGGGGAAAGACGTGTTCGGTTCGGCTGAGAGCAAGGGGACAAAGTCTCATTGCTTGCGGCTGATGAAACAACGTTAGTCAACACAGGAGCAACACCTCCCGGAGCGCGGTCGGCCCGCGTTCCCTGCAGAGCGAAAGGCCAGGTCTCTGTTCCTCAGGTGTGAGACGGAGCACTGGTTGCCCTTCTCGGCCACCGACTCTGTCCTTGTGCCGTGGGTCCACCTGGTGGGTCAGGACTTTTCCTCCTAACGTCTGCTAGAGACACAGCCGTGAGTAGACTGGGGCAGACCCTCAAAGGGCACGTTGGGGGCTTCAGCACGCCCTCTACACACTGCCACAGCCAGGTTTTCCTCCTGAGCTGGGGAGGACAAGCCCAGTCCTGCCTCGGGGGCCGGTTGGCTACAAGTTAGGAAGGTTCCCAGGCAGTTTATCCTCTTCTCTCTTAACCTGGAGTCACAGTCCCTCAGTATTTTTCATGCCCACTGGACTGGCCTCCGAAACTGTCCGATGGAAGCGGGCTGACTGGGGCAGGGCGGGGGCCTCAGAGGAGAGGCCTCATCCCCAGGTCTCTGCCATCAGCACCCGGACCACATGTGGCCAAACGGCCATCGAAAGGGCTGGTTCTGTAAACACGCTCAGAGCACAGGTTGGTCACAGGCACCGGCGACAGACCCTTTAATCAACGAAGCTCAGTCCCACCCCCATGTTCTGAGAACTCTCTGACTGCCCGAGCAGGTGCCTCAGGAAGGGGTTTACAGCGGATAAAAGGTGACCCTTCCTCCTGTCACTCTCCTGCCTCTTCAAATGAGCCAGTCCTCCCCCGTGACCCCCCGGTGTCGCCCCCCGCCCCACCCCCCTCCTGTCCTTTGGGCCTGTCACCACACACTTTCACCCCAGAGACCTCCAGGCCAGGTTCCAGATTTCACTGGAAAGCCCTGGCCTTTTCTTTTATGATAAAAATCCAAACATCAGCACTCCTGCCCAGGCCGAGCAGGGGGACCACGGAGCCTGCTGTCCTCGCGCCACAGGGACGCTCATTGCGGCTGACCCCAGAGGCTGTCCTGTCCCTCGGAGCTCAGGCGCACGTACCTTTTAAGGGGGCGAGTGGACAGGCTGGGCCCTGGCCCCCTCTGCTCTCTCCCCGGCTCCGCTCCGCTCCGCTGGTGGGAGAGGCTTTTAGACAATCTTGTGTGGATGTACACGAGGCTCCGTTAGCACAGTGAGATACGGGTAAGGTCGATTACGCTGTGAAAAGTGTTTGCTAAGAGCAAGAGGCAGTGTCATTTATCTTGGAGTTGCTGCCCAGTGAAAACGCTGCGGGGGCTAAAGCCACAAGGACATGCCAAGGTCCTCTGGGGCGGAGCCAGAACGTGGGGGGTGGGACAAGGCGGAGCAAGGCCAGCCACAGGGCCCCGGGACACAGCCGGAGAAAGGTCGCCCACCGGGGGGAAAGCGCGAACCGCGCGCCGGCCCGCGCGGGGCGGCAGCCCTGCAGGGCCTCAGGCTGTACGCCCAGCTCCGGGTCCGTGGCCACCTTCCTACAGTTGTATTTAGGGACTATTTTGAGAAAAGCGTATTGGCAGGATTGATAAAGGGCATCACATTCCTAATTGTCCCCCAAAGCTTGAAGGTTAGAAAGACCATTCTACAGGAGTGTCCGGCCGGGCGCCATGTTGTCCCCGCCCCGCTGCAGCACACCCAGACACGGAGCGAGTGAGGGCCGCCTGCAATGCCTGGCCGGCCTGGCCCCATCTCGTCTGTCCATCCAGTCGCCCGCGGGGCGGGAGGCCTGTGACGGGAAGAGCAGTCGTGCGTCTTGAGCAGGGCTTTGACCTGCTGTCCAGACAGTCGCAGTCTTCGGCTGGGAGGACCCGGCTGTCTGTCCAGCTCCCTCGATGTGTCCGTAGTCTGGGGGGAGCAGGCTCTCTCAGGCCGTTGCCGAGGGGCCCGAGCTGAGCCCCCAGGTTGCTCTTCTCGCTGGACCTCCTGGCCAGCATGTGACCCAGGCGGCTCTCAGGTGGCCGTCGAGGACCGTGCAGGCCCACAGAGGGACCCCCGACCCCCGCCACCGTTTGCAACCTCCAGCTCCACATGGTGCGAGCGTGCTGGGCTCCGGGCGCCCCCTCAGGACGGCAGGCTCAGGCGCTCCGCCGGCTCAGGGAAACGGCGCCCATCAGACCCGCCCTGGCCTCGTGCAGACGCACCCTGCGAGCCACCGACCTGTGCCGTGCCGGGGTGACGTGCCGGGCCTGGTGACTGCGACAGCATCTTTTATGGGTAGCGTCTGTCTGCTCTCATTAAGGGCCGAGGCTCCTCGAGCGGGTGTTTGTAGAACCTGACCAAGTGATAAATTTTGCTTATTCTAATCCTTTCCTTTTTCCCACCAGAGGTTAATTGTTTGATATTCTTTGTTAAACTAGCACTTTGATGGGTTAAGAACCACTAAGGGCACTGAAATAAGCAGACGGCTCAGGTAAGAACAGAAAAGCTGGCGCGGCCACAGGCTTTGAACTCGAGGGGTTGGGGCCGGTGTGCTCGTCGACTAACGTTGAAAATGACGTGTGGGTGCACCTGGAGAATTAAAAATGTCCATGGCCAATGATGAGTGTTATCTTCCTTTTTTAGGTGGAAGACATAGATTCCTTAGTATTTAGTCTTCCTGGGGTCACTAAAGTAAGGCCCCAAGTAACGTTGTGCCGCCCTTCAAACGCGCGGCTGACGCTCCTGATACAATTCTTAATTAACTATTTCACTGAAGTGAAGTCGGTCCGTCTGTGTACAGGGCTGGGCGAAGGAGGCTTACACTTGTTTGTATGGAAAATAATACAATCATTAATAAATACGAATACAAGAATAAACTCTGTGTTTACTGTTTGTCTGCTCTTATTTCATTGCCTTTCACTCTCATTTTTCTTCCCTCCACTTTCTTCAGGTTTAGACTGTTTTTTTTCCCTTCTGACATGGAAGATTGGGTCACGGATTTTAATCCTTTCTATGAGCATTTAAAGGCAAAACAAAACAAAACAAAACAAAAAAACCCTCTCTATAGCTGCTTTAGCTATATCCTAAAAATTTTGTTCTTTGCATTTTCGATTTAATTTAGTTCAAAATACAAGGATATTATAATTTGTTCTTTGACCTATAGATTCTTCAGGAGTGTTTTGTTTCATTTCCAAGTATTTGGATATTTTCTAGATACACTGTGTTATTGATGTATAATTTAATTCCATTGCGGTAAAAAACAAAGCAAAACCAACAACAACATTATAATTTCAATCTTTTAAAATAGATTGAGTTTTTTTTACAGCCAAGGCCATCGTCTCTTTGGGAGACTATTCCATGGGCGTCTGAGCGGCATGCGCGTTCTGCAGCGTTGAAGCGTCGCGTCCTGTGAAGGTCACTTAGGTGAACTTGGACCGTAGTGTTCTCCAAGTCCAAATGCATCCCAGCTGGCTTCCTGTTTGCTCCCCCATTTACTGGGAGGGAGCGAAGTCTTAACCTCTCCAGATAGAATTATAAATGTGGCCATTTCTCCTGTAAGCTCTGCCCGTTGTTGCGGCACCTGTTTGGAAGCTCTGTCGCTAGGCAGGCACACAGTCAGCACGGCAGCTCTTGGCGACAAAGTGCGTCCTTCCTCAGAATGGAAAGGCTGCCCCGACGCTGGTCGTATCACTCGTTCCCAAGTCTCTGTTTCTGACTCTGCATTAGTTTTGCACGGCACATCTATTTCCACTGTATCACCTTGAACCCACCTAGACCTGGATATTTATGGCAGTTTCGTTGTTGTTACTGTTGTTTTGTGTTTGCGTTTTTGTAGATAGTACACACTTAAACCATGTTTTCTCACCCAACCTGAAAGCTGTTTTTAGTTGATGTGTTTAGATCAGCACTAACGGAACTTTCTCGATGGTGGAAATGTCTCTCTTTACACTGTCCAAGGTGTTGGCCCCGGGTCACGCGAGGCCACTGAACACTGGACATGTTTCCAGTTTTATTTCATTTTGTTATAGTTATTTTATTTCATGTTGTTACATTTATTTTATTTAGCTATAATTAATCTTTATTTAATTTTGTATGCGTTATAACCTTCTGCTTCTTACTGTGTCTAGCAATTTTTAATTATATATCAGAAAAATTGTAGAAATTTTCAGTGCTAGTTTTTTTAAGAGTGCTGGCTTTGTTCTTTGGGGCACTTGAGTTACTTGTGAATTAACTTGTTATTTTTGAGGTGTATTCTCCATCTTTTTGCAGGGGCTTCCTTCTGGGGGTAGCTTACTCCACTACGATGCCCCTGCTGCGGCCTCTAGTGAAGACCCTGCTCTGCGGCGAGTGGCGGGCCCAGGGCTCTCTGCCCTGTCTGAGCGACCCCAGGGACCGTTTGGTGGGTGGCTTCCCGGTACCTGTTCTGCACCTGGGAGCTGCTCTTCAGCTGCCTGACAGGGTCCCCTCTGTGTGCACGCAGAGGGGAACCCGTGCAGAGACGCGGGTCCCCCGTGAAGGTCTCTGCCGTCCGGCCTCTGCACGTCCCCTCCTTTCTGGCGCCCTGCCTTGTAGGGTCCTCAACTTCCTCCAGCTCTGACTTCTGTCCCTGCCTTGCGGTGACACGACCCTCATCTTTGGGGTTCTCCTCCCTGCGCCGCGGCCTGGGACTGGCCTCCGGAGGCGAGCAGAGCCGCCTCCGCCCACCACGCTGGTTTCCTCCCTGGCCCGGGCCCGGGCGGGCACGTCCTGTTTGCCCGCGTCTGACGCGGGTGCCGCGGGCAGCCCGCCGAGGGTGTGTTTGTTTCCAGGGGGGGAGCAAGTCTCAGCATTTTCCTCCCTCTTACTGAGGGGCTGTGTTTGATTTTTCATGTGTAATTATAATCATAAGTCCCAAAGTTCTGGGCTTTGTTTTTAAAACTTACCTAACTTATTATATTGTTTATACAAGAGCTGACAACTCCGGCTGCTGAGGCCCCGCGGTGGGGGTCCTGGCGTCCCGGACCCTCTGTGTTCCACTTGGAGGGACAGGCAGGCTGACACGCAGGGCAGCGAGGGGCCGGCCCGACGCTGGCAGAGACGTGGGGTGCCTCACCCATGGGCGGGGGCTTCGGGGGAGCAGCAACCGCCAGGCCCACCCGGTGCGGCTGCTGGCCCGGCGCCAGGCAGCGCGCGTAGCTCCCCGGTGCCATGGCTCTGCTGCTTGGTGCCATGTGCTGGAGAACGTCCTGAGAAGACAGCCGTGGGAAGGGCCGCTCGTTCCAATGCTTAACGAAGGAGACATCTGTCCCTCACTACCTGTCTGGTCCCTGTCATCTGGCAGGGCGGGGAGCATGAAGACAGACTATACTTTCTCAGAGCGGCCTCGCGGAGCTCTGTATCTGCCCAGGGTGAAGAGCGGGGTGTGGTCAGCAGGGGTCACAGCCACCGCTGCCGCATGCGGGGCCTGCTTGTCCTTGCTCCCCGGCACCGCTGGCGCAACTGTCCCGTGTCATTTGGGACCTATGGTCACCCTCTAGATTAAGACTGCGGGAATCTGCTCGTGTCCCCTGCGGAGGGGTTCAGAGACAGATCTGAGGGCAGGGAGGGGCGCTAGACAGTTACGAAAGTCCCGAAGGCTGGTGCAGGGGCTTGTGGGTAAAGGCAGCACCCTGAGAGTCTTTGATAGAAGAGACACAGCGTGGTGCCCACTGTTGGCCCGTCTCGTTATTCCACTCACTCTACGCACCTTACGCTTGACCTGCAGGCCACCCAAGCCCCGTGCCCTCCCGCCCGCATGCCTTGCTAATGCCCTCTGTTGGCCTGGAATGCCGTCTGCACTTGACCGTGTGTGAGTACAACCGAACGAGGGAATAGGCCATGCCTGGCAACAGACCGCTCGTTCTCTGCGGCGGCCTGGACGTGGTGGCCTGGTAGCCCGGTGGCCCTCTGATAGCACGCGCCTCTGCACAACCCCACTTCCGTCTCTCCTACCTCCCTAACCAGCTCGTTCTGTCTGTAGCCCCTGCGTCCCTAACCCCAGCATGGAAGGCACTTAATAAACGCTCCTGTGGTGCGTATAATGGCGAGCAAAGCAAGTCGACAGCCAACCAGCAGGTCAGAAACCAGTCAATGACCGTCCTTCCTAACTGAAGAGGGGCTGCCTGAGGGAGAGGCTCTCCTAGTAGCAGGCGGTGGGGATGCTCTGTGACGAACAGCCCCTTACAGCCGCCCCCCGATGCCAGGGTGGCAGAGGAGACACGGAGGGAAGTCTGAGCTCGCTGGTGAGGGGACACAGTGCGGGGGACGGGGGTGCCGGCGGCCAGGGGAGCTGTCCGCGCACAGCATGTGCTCGGAGCCCTCTCGTCGTTTTAACGAGCTGTAATGAATGTGTAAGACCCTTGGTTTGCAGTGCAGGCTGCAGGGCTTAAAAGTTTTATTGGGCATGTCCACTTTGATGGGCAATAAACATTTTCCTATGCAATGAATAAAACTAAATGCGGAAACAGACCCTTCACCTAGTGGGATGAACAGCCTCTTGTTGGCAGTGCCTGTGCCCGGAGGTGCCCAGAGGTGCCTGGAGGTTGGGACACCAACGGGGGTGACGCAGCTGGCTCCCCAGACGCATGGTCTCGGCCCCTGGAGTCAGACAGGCATTTTTTACTGGCCCTTCTTTTCTCCGTGGAATTTTGAGCTTGTTTTCCAGAACTGGCTGCATTAATCAAGCCGTCGTTTCTCTGAGACGCCGTTTATGTTTGCTGGAGCCAGAAAGGCATCTGTAGGCGTATTTTTACTTTTGGAAAGTAAACGCTGAACCGGAGAGTGAGATGCCATTGGTTTCATTTCATCGCAGTGCCCTGAGGACAACTTCTGGCCCCTCCTGGATTTATATTTGGTCTCATGACTAAGCAGGAGGAAAGAAACTGGAGGGGGTGTCAGGACACCAGAAGGAAGAAAGGAGCAATTCCTGGGTCTCTAAGGCATCAGGAACCCTGGTCTCCGTCCCTCTGCGGGAACCAGGGTACCCCCTTCTACGAAGGGAACGTTTGTCATCTTGTGGCTCATCGCCCCACAAAAGCTCAAGGCATTTTTATTCAGCCAGAGGGCACGGTGACATTGAGTTTGGGGACTGGACGCTTTCCAGCGGTTATCTGCTCACATTGCTCCCAAATCCCAAATTTAACACAATCGTGTGGATGACCCATCACCGTCTAATGCGCGAGACTCTGTCTATTTTATTTCAAGATGGCATTCGTTATTTCTCCAGAGGATAAAAGTAATATATAAACCCTGTTTTTTAAAAAGGGGAAATTGAAAAAGTATAAAAAAAAGGAAAATAAAATCATCTGTAAGCATGCAGTTCAGACATAACTTTTGTCCACATTTTGGCATTTTTTCTGTTTTTAGGCTTTTCCCATGACCTTTAATATTCTGTGAGAATATAATTTTTATGGATTTGTAATATTTTGTATTATGCTCGTACCTTATATTAGTTGGCCATCCTTCTACCATTCCTTATGTTATTTCCTCGCTGTTATAAAGAGGACTGCACTGAACATTCTTGCACGTAAATCTCAGGCTGCATTTTTTATTGTTTTCTCAGGGAACGTTTCTACAGGAGAGACTGGGAATCAAAAAACACTGATGCTTTCAGGTACCTTGATCATAGTGACCCTAAAAATGGGCCTACGTGGGACCCTGGCAACATGTTAATTGACCAAGGAAAATAATTGGACTTACTCTGAAGACTTCCCAACTCTGATCATTTGATTTATTATTATTATTATTTAAATTTTTATTCACTTTTTCATTTATTTAGTTGAGGGAGAGAGACAGGGAGAGAGAGAGAGGGACATCGATTTGTTACATTCATTGGTTGCTTCTTGTACATGCCCTCACTGGGGATTGAACTCGCGCCCCTGGAGTATCAGGACCATGGTCTAACCAACGGACCTAACCAGCCAGGGTATTTCCATGAGACTCCCAGCTAAAGTCTTCAAATAGACATGAGGTGCCATAGGAAGTCTTGCTACAGGTATAGACAAGCTTCCTTCTTTCTGACGTTCTCTATTCTATGGAACAATAGTTTTCAGTTTGGGAAGCTGCCATGGCATGAGAAGGAGTAACAGAGCTTCAGTCCTCCGGAAACAGGGGCCGGTGTCTCCTGAGGGCGCGGGTGCCCTGGGCACCCGGGCGGCTGCACCCCCTAAGAGCCTCGGCCAGGAACAGCCTCGGATCGGGTGCGCACAGTAGGCGCACAGGGGGCCATTCAAACACAGAGGGCAAAATAATCTGTGTGGCGTGTGTTCTGCTCACCCGAGGCCGTCGCTGGCTCCGTGGGGCCGCACGCCCTCTTTGGTCCCATCTTTCAGATGAACCAGACTGTGCCGTCAACACGGACCGCGTTATCTTCCATTGAATGGGTTTTCTTTTGCGACCCTGAAATTCCTACGTCTTTATGTAACGTCCCTGCCAACTATGACAAAAATAAATAGAATACATTCCCCAAGTGATTTTTAAAAAAAGACACGTAGAGAAGCTGATGCGTGAACCCTCCCCGAGGGCTCAGGGCTGAAGGTCGGAAAGCTGGAACAGGAGTGTCCTTCACATCCAGTGGCGGGTGGCGCCCTCTGCACCCTGCTTTTTTGGGAGGAGCATTTGAATGAAACACTCATGAATATTACATGCAAGTGGTCGTGTTGGAAGGATGGCTGTGGCCGGCATGGCCGGGTGTGAGCCAGGACATTTGCAGTTCGGGCAGCAGGAACGGTGCTCTTGGCTGGGTCTCCCATCAGGCCCCGTGCCATCACTTGTAAATCTTGGATGATCACCTACTGTTTGGGGAACCCCTGACAGCAGCCTTCAGCACAGACACCGCTTTCCCATTCCTGCCAGAGCACGGACCTCTTTGCAGGCATGACGGAAAGCGAGGCCAAGAGCCTTCGACGTTCAAAGGGTTTTTTCCCACACGGACCCCTGCCCCCGTGTTACTGTCTTGGAAAGGAAAGGATGGGGGAAGCAATACAGATTTCAGAGGCCACATTTGTTTTCAATCCTCACCCAAGGGTGTGTTTATTGATTTTTAGAGACAGACGAAGGGGGAGAGAGAGAGAGAGAGAGAGAGAGAGACATCAAAGTGAGAGAGAAACATCGACCGGTTGCCTCCCGTATGCGTCCTGACTGGGGTTCAAACCCACAAACTCTTTGGTATACAGGACAGCACTCCAAACGACTGAGCGACCTGACCAGGGCCAGAGGTCACACTTGAAGGGACTGTGCCATGGCTGACGGTGCTTAACGATTTTTTTTATTGGTCATTCATTATTCTAGGTGGTTGGAGGACGTGGGCAAGAAAACAGACCAAGCCCCTGGCCTTGCCGTGCTTGTACTCTACGGGGAAGCAAAAACCACCACATTAAATCAATGACGCCGAAGTCAGTTTTCCTAAGCTCCAAGGTGGCAGACAGGTGCCGTGGAAAACACAGAGCCAAGTGGGGACAGCCAGCCTGGGGGAGCCGGCCTCACAGCAGAGGTGGTGAGACAAGGACCCGGCGGGCGTGAGGGGCCCCCAGGGGGCCACCTGGGAGGATTGTGCACGAAGGCCCTGCCACAGTGGAATGAGGGCGGCCACGGTAGGCCACGAGGTGCGAAGGGTTTTGGTATCTGAGGAGACAGGCCGTGGAGTCCTTGTGAGGGCTTGACATTTGTTCTGAGACATGGGTAGCCTTGGGGAGATTCGGAGCTGAACTGCCCACAGAGCCATTCCTAGGGTGGCTGTGTGTCACGGCTGGGCCCCTGCTGGCTCAGGCCTCTCTGTGGGGAGCTCGGATGCTGAGCCCACGGGCCACAGGAATTCCCCCATGAGGAGCCAGAGACGCCAGCTCACTGCTGGGCCCACGTCTGCCTACTGCGTCAGCCAAGGTGGGCGCCTTACAGGATGGTTGAGTGTCCAAGAACTACAGCCTCTGAAGTCACCGAGAGAGGAGCCGAGGAGGCCCCTCTCCCGCGGCTCTTCCTCCTCCATTCCTACCAGCTGTGGCCACGTGCTGGGTTTCACGGGAGAGGAGAGACAGCGGTCCCTTGTGAAGGCGTGCACCATGTGGTCCCTGCCTCCCTGTGAGCCCTGGAGGTGGGTTGGGGTGGGGGTGGCCAGGCGCCGCCAATTTCAGGCTTAAAATTATATTCTCTAAACATGACTTAATCTCCCCGTGAAAGGAAGAAATACGTTTTACTTCATATTGCTTTATACCTAAAAAAAAAAAAAAAATCAGGTCTTTTCTCTCTAATATGACTGTAGATGAAATATCTCTAGCTTCATATTTCAAGGTAATTCCCCTTCCAGCAAATGATCCCCCAGGAAGAAAGACAGAGGCAAGCACATATTGTTGTGACTGCGTTTTCTTTCTTTGAATAAACATGTCCCCCTGGGCTCCGTCTGCTTGTCGAGTCCCAGCGCGTTTCGGTCACCGCTGGGCCGAAAGGTCTTGCTTTCAGCTTCCTCGATAGGCCAGGGAGGTTAACAAGTTAATAAAACCCTATTTATCAGACTCCGGAGTCCATTTCCTCTTCCCCGTGGCTCCTGGTTATAATTATTTTTTATGGACTCTGGACATTTCTTTAGATCTGGTTTCCTCGAACTCCCCTCCTATTTCCTGAGAACCACAGCCCAGAAAGAGGGGGCAGGGGGTTCCATGGAAAGAAGCCTGTTACTCATTTCCACCTGGGGGACACGAGGGTCAGTCTGAAGGGATACGATCAAGTATTCAAGCCTTTCCCCCAGGCACGGGGCTTTCTCCTGTCGGGCGGACTAGGGGAGAGTGGGTGCCCCCAGGTGGCCCAGCCCTACCCACAGGTTGGCGACTGGGAACCTGCTATGACCGCTTCACGTTCCAGGTTTGTACCTGAGAATCAGAGCACTAGTGTTCGAGCCCCACTCGTCAGTGCAGATTAACTACAATAATTTATGTGAAAGTGTTTTCAAAACAGCAACGACAAACATAAGAAAAGTAAGGAGCGGTCTCCATTGCTCTTGTGCCGTGACTCCCGTCTGCCGCGCACCAGAGGGCAGGGGATCGGGGGAAGGCGGCCAGACTCTCTTGGCCATGATGGCTTGTCTCCCAGGGTTGCTGACTGTTAGCTGGGGAGACCCAGCACCGGAACCCCCGGCCACGAACCGGGGGAGGGACGAGGGGGCCTGCCTCTGAGCAGGACGTGCGGAGAGGGCTGTGAGCCCCGGCCCGGTGGGCACGCCAGGCTCCCTGGGCTGTGGGGATGGCCACCGACACCTGCCCCCAAGGCCAGCATTTCTTCTCAAAAGAAACGAGCCGAATCTAGCTTTCTACTCACGCCAGTGGCCCTTCGTCTCCCTCTATGCCTCCATGTTGACTTGCTTGTGCTCCGAACTTTGGCCCAAAAGATCTTCTGTATAAATGTCCAGGGAACAGGTGTGTGTGCGTGTGTATTTTTAAAGGACTGGGATTGGCGAGCCAATGACCAGGGTTCAGTTACCTTCTGCCTGTCTTGGAGATGCCACTGAGCGACCAATGAGGTACAAATGCAGAGAACGACGCTGTGGCCTGGGAACCATGGTCGGTGCCCAGAGAGAAAACCTGGTGAATTTCCGCGGGATCACGTCCAGGAGGGAAGCGAGGAGAGGAAAGGAAGCTCCGCGACGTGACTTCCATTAACCAGTTCCCCAGGGGGAGACAGGCAGATATGCCATGATGTCCCCATGACCGGCCACTAACCTGGGTGATCAGGGGTTCAAAGAAGAGTGGGGCAGGTAGGGGCCCAGGGCCCAACACAGATTCTGAGACACTGGCACCTGGCGGCCAAGTCAGGAAAGCCAGACAAACGGACAAGCAAACACACAGGGAGTCTCTCTGCCGAGACACACCGAGAAGAAACACTCCGGCAGCCAAGGCCCCGGCAGCTCCCGAACCCTGGGCTCTGCCTCTGCGCCTCGGGTCCCCGCGCGCTGAACGCCCTTCAGCCCAGGTGAGAAGCCAGCAGAGAGAAGCTACAGGTGCGGTGCTGGAAAATCCCCCCTCCCCTCTCCCCGAACCGAAACGCGAGCTTCAGCATCCACCTCCCCCCAGCGCTGGGCAGGCACAAACGCCCCTCTGCAAGGGCATAAAAGCCAGCACACCAACCACGATGACGCAGGCATGCGTCTGCTAATTAATCCAGCATTTTACTGTGTCAGAAAGAGAAAATAACACGACGAATAAGATGGTAGTGAGCTTGCTGGGTAAAATGGAACACAGCTCAATCCATTTCACACGCACACACTGAACGCACAGCCTCAGTACAGAGGGGCGCAGTGTCGGTCTTTACCGTGCCCCTTAAAATCCCAAAGCACCAATCGCCTCGCTGACCAGTGACACATAAAGTCGTTTAGATTAAAGTTGGGGCAATGAAATGAATGCCTATGTCCGTGATAATTTTTGCTGGTTTTGAAAACACTGGCCTATGTAATTAGATAAGAAATCATTTGAAGATTATGTAATTCCATAACTAAAAACACAAAAGAGTCAACTGAAGAAATTATTGGAATCGATAAGATTCACTGAGCTGTGTGGTTTTACAATAAATAGACAAAAATCAATGAACTTTCCTTCACTTGAAAATTAAACATTTAGGAAATGTACCAGGAGGGGCACTCCCATTTATAATGGTAATAACATTTAAACAGCTAAGAATAAATTTTATGAGACAGTTGCAGGACTTCTATGAAGAAAGTATTATATTCTAGTGAGAGAGGATATTCTACGGTGGGGGGCATTTCCTGTGAGTAAATGAGATAACACAGCTTATCTTTGGAATGGTAGACTCAATTGTGCACAAAAATAATTACCCTAAATTAGGCTATCTATCCCGTGAAATATTAAGGAAACCACCAACAGGATGCAGTGGGATTTCACAGGATGATATTAAATCACATGTGGGAAAATGTGTGTGAGCGTGATAAATGGATTTGTGGACAAGCACAGCGATGGGGGCTATCTTTCCCAGATTTTCCAACCCTTTAGTTGTTCCAGAAAACTCAGAGCATGGACAGACAGAATCACTGAGCCAAATACACAGACCAGACACCGGCTGAAACACCTCTGGGACTGTAGCACTTTCCGTAGGAGACAGCAGACGTGCTGGGGCCGGGAGAGAGCAACTGGAAAGCAGGCCCGCATTTGGGGGGAAAAGCCAGCCGCAGAGCAGCGTGTATAGTGTGACACGCGTGGAAGCACAGCCGCCGGAGAGCGCAGGCTTTATGGGAGAAATGATGACAGCGGTTAAGTCGTGGCAGGGGAGGCTTGGGGACTGCAGTGGGGGAGGGAAGGGGCTCTCTACTGTACTGGGTTCAGGGAGGGAAATGACTTCAGTGTTTGGAGAACAAAAAAGGTACACATCTTTAGATGGATAACCCAAATAATATGAACAACTTATAAAGAAACAATAAGACTTGCTGAATATAAGTCTAAAAGTGTCGTGGCGGAGAGATTAATATAGTTATAGACAGATGGGTAGGAAAGGTTTTAGAAAAATGGATTATACTATAAAGTGTTATTTCTCAAAAATGCACTATATTTAATTTTAAGAGACTGCTGCATTGCAACAAGTGTTCCTTTGCCCCTTCGGCATGAGAAAACAAACTGGTTTCTAAAACACTCATGGAAAATTTTTTAAATGATGACAAACCATTAATAGGTGAGAATCTGCATCGAGTCACATGTTTCAACTTTCCACAGTTTCTGTTCATTCACTACAGAAGGTGATGGACCGAGCGCCCCTGCCTCTGCCCTGCCCACCAAGTTCTAGTAGCCGCCTTTGTACATTCGAGAGTTTTCTGGAATCTTCGATCTGCTCAGCCACCGTGATCCCCAGCACGGCGTCGTCCTCCCCTCCCCGCCGCACTGAAATGTGGGCTCCTCGCGTTGCCGGTTTCCCGACCGCCTGACATGGCTTCGGGGTCGCTGCGCTGCGGTTTCCGGCGGATGATGGTTCGGGGGCTTGGCCCTTATTTGGGGGGGGCAGAGGGTCGCGTCAACGGCACTGGGCCATGCTTTGCTTCTCCTTTACGGTCCTGCAGCGCCCCCGCCATGGGAGCGTCCTGGCGGTGGGGTGAGGGGGGAGGACGCCCACACAGGTGCCACCCTGGGAGTGACCGTTCTGTGGCCCGGAACACTCTGATGCCCACCTGGTCCTTAGTCATTTTACTAAACGCAATGAACACATACACACACACCAAGCACACACAGTCACACGCCACACGTGGACAGCACACGCAGCACACACAGACGACGTTGCCTAGCAGCACGTTGTAAGAGCTGTGTGATGTGAGTGCCACTTTTCTTTTCTTCATTGTTAAAATCTAGTATCTTTAGCAGGTTCTGTCGGCATCACTTCACTCTGCCACACGAAATGCTCACCTACCACCATTTCAGGAATATTTTTATTGTGGGTAAGTTTTAAAAAACAATCTTTAGTATTTTGACAATTCTACTCTCATTCCTAATTAGCCCTGTTCTTTTCTATTTTATTTTGTACAGATCTTTAAGCCGGTCCATTATGTCCTTGACAGTAATTTGTATTTCTTGTAGTAGGACTTCTAATAAATTTTAATTAATTCTCTAATTTGAAGGAATTATGAATATAATAAATGTGCATAATAAAAATTCAATTAATGCCAAATGTCAGCACATATAAATCTACAGCTTTTCATGACTGCATGCGATTTCTTTTGTTGGAAATACAAAAATCATTTATGAACACTTAAGTTTTCCCGTTTTCCTGCTTCTCTTATTTTATTTAAAAAATGCTATTATTACAACTATCTTTGTGCACGTGTGCCAGAGTATCTAGGATAAAACTGTAGGAGTGGAATTGCTGTTTACGATGTCATAGGTACAGCTGTGGGGACGTGTGGCAATAGCTGGAGATTCGTCTGGTGTCACAGCTGGGAGACGGGCTGCACTGGCACCTAGTGAGGAGAGGCCAGAAACACTGCTGAGTGTCTGCATAGGACAAGCCGCCGCAAAGAACCGCCTGCCCAACGTCGGCGCTGCTGGAGCTGAGAAACCTGCACTGTGAATGTAAACATCAGAATGTGCGTCGTAAGCTCAGGCTGCGTGAGGGAGAGGCAAACAGGACGCGAGCAGTGAGAGGCGCCCGAGGGAAACTGGGTCTGGATGCGGAGAGACGATCTATAAAAAGCTAGAGCAGCACAGAAATGATACGTGGGTTAGGGGGAATGAGGACCAGGCATTACAAAGGGAAGTAATAGGTATATTAGAAACACCCCAAACAAAAATAATCCAGCATAAACCTATTAAAAGTGTAGGGGTCTGGCACTGAAATGCGATAATAATAAAAATAATTCTATAATAACTAAAATGTGTTAGGTCGAACCATATAAAAGTGCCCTTTTGTGGGTGAAGAACTGTTTAATTTTGGCAATTTCATACGAGCCAACTGAACATTAATTGCTTACTCTTGGAGAAGGGGTGGGCTATGCAGCGCACATGCACCATCTAACTTACAAAGACAAAGCATCGTGTCTACCCTCCAAGAGAATATAAGTGCCTCATTTATCTGATGTTAAAACCCACACACTGCATTCTTCATTGTGAAGCCAATAAACAACAGAGATGTGTAAAAATTTTAAAGCTCGTAGAAGAGGAAGACAGGCAACTGGGGTCCAACATACGGACAGTGGGTGCCCCCGCTGCGGAGAGAGCGGATCAAACGGCAGCGAGTTGACAGGCACCAGCCGCGAAGACCCCTCCGAGGGTAGGAGGAGCTCCATCTGCAGCCTGAGGGAACAACCACCGCCCGGGAAAAGCTGGACAGAGGAAATGGGCCCCGAGCCCTACCCTGGCAAAACTGGAAACTCCATGGATGGAGACAGGCTACCCCAAGTTTTCAGAGAGAAACAATATGGTTCCCCTAAAGGAGGGAGAAAAACGAAGCACCCGGGGCTTAGACTCCCCGCCGCACGACCCTGCTACACAAGCAAGTTCAGGGAAATTTAGGGAAAATGGGCGCCCCAATTTTTTGTACGCAATGAAGTTGTTTTTCATGGATAAAGTCAGCAAAAACTCATGATCAAAAATGCAATAAACGTCTCTTTAAAAAACTAGTAAATGATATTTGAAATGAATGAAAATAAACAAAACTTAGACAAAAGGAAGATATGAAAAGGCTGCTTGGCTGTGAGCATTTTAACGTAGGATGAAAGGTAAATACGTATGAAACACAGACATTTTGAAAACAGGGTTGATAAAGCAGAATTTTAAAGTAACCTAAATCTAATAAAAATTTCTGTGCTTATTAGTAAAAGGAAGAGGAAAAGGTGGGCTGATGTGCACAGATACTGAATTTTATAGCAGAAAGGTAACACGTTATTTCATGTTTTAGACTTTGGGTGTTAAAAACATTAGTGCTGTCTATCCACATCCCTGGAGCCATAAAATCAGTCACTGAGAGAGCTAAGGACAAATTATATGGCCCTTCATGTATCACAAGGTGAAAAAAGATTGATCATAAAATGAAAGATACAGAAGGAATAGAAAATACTTCAGTCTGACTTGAAAATGGCGGGGGCATGGATATCTTAATATGTGGAAACCTATTATCATAATTCCCCATGTTGCCCGATTTATGAAGAAAGCATATGGTCATCCCAGTACATGCAGCAAAAAATGCAATTTAACATTCATATGTGATCAAATAACAACTGTTAGCAAATTAATAAAAAAAGGGAAGATTCTTAACTTAATAAAAAACATCAACACAGCAGTTAGAAAATATCCTACCTAAGTGTTGAAAACATTAGAAGAACTCATTCTGAAGTGAAGAACAAGAAAACATTGTCTATTATCTTTGTTTCTAATTAATATTGTACCAGAACTCCAGCAAATACAAGACAAAGAAAGTCTCCGTCCTCTCACCAAGAAAATTTCCAAACTAAGTAAAATATGAAGAGACTGAAAAGAAGCAGAGTGATTATTTCCAGCCACCATGAATTAGACAATGTTAATTACAGTACAAAGTCTCTGCCAAGAACACAGCAAAAGTTACAAGAATCTGGGAGTAAATCTAACTAAAGATGAGTTGGCTATTATTGAGAAAATTATAACACAACTTAAAAATAGCTAAATAAGTGGAAGCACATTCTGTGTTTGCGAGTGGAAAGGAAATGGCATAGAAACATTAGTTCCCTCTAAGTGAACTTGTGAATTCCAGGCAAAATCCCCCGGGGCTGTCAGTGAAACCTGATATTAACTTTTATCATAAAATCCACAGGGGAGATTAAGAGGCTGAGAACAGAGAAGACGTTCTGGAGCAGAAGAGTGTGAGGGGCCGGCGGCCGGGGAGGCTTCCTGATATTATAGTAATTAAAACAGTCACCTGTCCTACAGGGACTTAGAGGTCCCTGTAGGGATAGACAAGAGGTTAAATATATATGTGACCCCAGACCCCGGGACAAATTTCAGCTAGACCAGAGAAATAAGTTTAAAAAGTAAAACATGGAACTTTGTAGAAGAAAAAAATAGGACAGTAGCCAATATTGGTGAAGATGTGGACAAAAGGCAGTCATTTCTGTCCTGTGGGCGTGTGGGGGGTTGGGGGCGTCGGGGAGGGCATGTACATAGGGCAATCTCCCTGGAAACCAGCCTGCCTCGTCCGCGGAACTCGGCGGCGGGTGGCCCCTGCACCCCTGCACATCACTGGCTCAGACCAGGCCCCGCAGACAGCCCCACTCATGCGGGTGTTCAGTGCGGTGCTGTTTATACACTCGAAGCACAGATGAAACCAAATGCCCACACGTGGGGAGCGCATGGACTGGGCCCTGTCCGCGGGGCAGAATCCTGCACAGATCCGATGGGTCTACGAGGGGGCAGGGCTGGGGGGGACAGAAACTTCCACTCTATGGACACCGTCGCGTTGAAGAGACGATAATCTGAAGCCAAAATAGAACATGTCGTTGAAAACACAAACTGCCGTGCTGACAGCTGACACCAGTGGTTGGGAGAGGTGGGCTTAATAAAGTCTGTGAGGCCTGGAAGGAGAAACCCAGTGTTTTCGGAGAAAAAAGAGGTCTCCAAGAGGACCCCGAGCTATTACGCTAGGATTAAGTTAGGAGTGTGAGATGACAGAGCGTGTCTACTTAGAGGCTGAGCACCCCTCTCTGTGGGACACTAGAAAGGGGGACACGTGTCACTGCGTGCTTGCCCAAGCCCATGGAGCACACAGTGCAAGACCGAGCCCTGTGCAAACTACGGACCCTGAGTGATGGTGCCATGCCAATGCGGGGTCATCGTCTGGTGAGAAACGTTGACCCAGGGGGAGGCTGTGGGTGTGCGGGAGCAGGGGGACATGGGAAATATCCGTACCTCCCACTCAACTTTGCTGTGAGCCTCGAAGTGCTCTAAAAAATAAACTTTGTTTATAAAGCCAAAATTCAAATTTGACATGGCAAAAAAAAAAAAGAGTGTTTGAGTTCAAAAGATTTAAATGTTTGCACATCTTACAATCATTACTTCAGTAACGAAGAAAAACAATTAAGAAATTTCAACTATACTGAGTCAAAGAAATACACATCACACCACCATTTTAAATTGAGTGAATTGTCCAAAATGTAATCAAAGTGCCAGGACTCCTCACTGGCAGGAGCTCAGGGAACGGACCCTCCCCATGCTCGCTGGCGGAGTGGCAACCAGCACAGGATGTCTGGGGACATCTGCCCCCCCCCCCCCCCCAGGGACACTGCCATCCACTCAACAGTAAAGGCACCTTCAGTAAGTTAACCTCAGCCAAGGTCATAGATGTGCAAAAATATTTACATAAAAAGGGGTATGTTGTTTCTTAAGTTATAAAAATAAAATATAGGAGACATCCACATAGACATCAATGAAGGAAATTTATTTAAATAAAATATGCTGCCCCCATATGATGCAATACTACCAATCATTAAAATAACTTCTTCAGAAAAGATTCAATTTTATGGAAAATGTCAGTAATATATTGGTAAGCTTAGAAAGTGAATTTTAAAACAGTATTACCATTTGATTCCTATTTGTGTGTATGCATGTGATTTATATGCACACACATATATTTTTTGGCTGCACGAATACACACATACAGAAGGAGACGAAGGAATGGGGGAAGAAGGAATGAGAGAGAGAGATGAAGAAAAGGAGAGAGACCAAAATGTTCAATGTGCTCATGTCTGGGAGGAGTAACATTGTTTCAGCGTTTTCCCGTCTTTGCACATGTTCACATATGTTTCTTCGATAGTGACTTGAAAATGCAAAGGAAAAATACCTTGAGTTTGCGGCTCACATGACCATGGCTGGGGGTCAGAGTCCTTCGAGCCCAGTGTCCTTGCATTTATTTACCTGGACGCCAGCTGTCAGGAATAATTCCGAAGTCACCCTCTGAATACAGCCTTTGCACCACAAAGCGACCCCAAAGTACAGTGGAAAGGAAAACGTCATTGTAGGTACACGCAAGGGAATCAAGGGATCAGACCGTTCGGGACCACAGTCGTGAGATAATTCTTCCCCGCGAACACATCTGGCCCCGATAAATAACTGTACAAAAGCACCACATCGTGTCCAAATTCCTTAGAACTAAGACTAAGAAGTAAATTAGAATCCCACCAGGGCTTGAACCGAAAATGAACTACTGGGGAGGAACACCGTTTTGTTGTGCAAATAAAAGTGGTGATTTGATAAGGAGATTAAGGGAGTGAATTGTGGAGCAGGGAGGGTCCTTGTTAAAAATTTACCACCGTTAATGGGATTCATTAATCACCCCATCTGCTATTTCTGGTTATAAAAATATCAACCCAAGAAGGAATATTATGAAGGTCTCACGCCTCTGGAATGCCCTGATACATTTTAAGGATTTGGACATTCAGCTTTTATGCTCAGCAGAGAGCAAAGGTGTATTAAAATACAAACTTCAGTGTGGGTTTGCACACACACTTATGCAAGAGTCTATGCCGAGCACCACAGAGGACAGCACACCAGGTGGAAGGCATTTTGCCCCTGGGAGAGGCAGAAGCACCCTTGCCCGCCTGGCGGGTGTGTCCTGACTGTCCCACAGCTCGTGAGCCGACAGCACTGCTGAGGTCAGCACTTCATTTCCTAAGCCATCTGTCCAGCTGCATGTGACCCTTCCTTAGCTGTTCTGCAATTCTAGGCATCACAAGGATATCAGAGGTAAGGATCTCTCCTTCCGGAAGTTCGGGAAAGGAAGGTCTAATTTATCTGAGGCTATAGTAGGTGTTGCAAAACCATCAGATAAGGACAACTATGAGATGTGTTTTATAAAAAGTTTAGTTTTTTTCAGCACAATGACCACATGCTCTGTTCCAGCCCCTGTCCCAGAACCTGCAGTTAGAGACATAGTTAATATTCGGCCCCAGCCCTTAAAGAGTTAGCGCAGTGCCCGGCGAGTACTCCGAAAGTACAATTCAATGTGGCAAGTGTTTAGAGCAGTGACTGACCCAAAACACTCAAAACATGTTAATTCTGCCCTAAGTTGTTGGGGTCATTAAAGCTACTCATGAGTATTGTTCTTCCGAGCATACAGTAGGGCGACATTGCCCTGCTCCCATTTAAGTGGGCATGGGCCTGTGACTTGTCTTGCCATGGCCATTATGGAAGCTCAGCCTTCACCTAGGTTCCTGAGTGGATAAGATGACAGAGTCCCATGACAGACCACACTAGACAGAAAGGTAACATGAGCCAGAAACCAGCCTTTGTTGAGTGAAGCCACTGAGATCCGGGGCTGTTTGTTACTGCAGCACAGCCCAGCCCTGCTGACTGATACATGGGGGCTTTGGAGAGTTGACCAAGCCCCCAAGGGCAGGGAAAGTGGGGACAGCAAGAGAAGCCCACAGACACAAAGCCGTTTTCCTTTGTCTTGACTGCTCTCCTCCACGTCCTTGTCTGCTCAGTGAACTTCTCCTCACTTCTTCCCAGGCCGTTGGTGAAACATTGTGTACTGACCACAACCATCTGTCTCTTCTCCCTCCCGAACTATGCTGACATGTCAGCAAAAAAAAAAAAACAACAAAACACACACACAAAAAATAGCAAAGGTGTGACTTTGCCAATAAAAACAGCAGAAGACAGGAAAACTTACCAGACAAGAGATATCAACACAAGTTTGGATAATAAGAAGCAGATGGAAGAGACACCAGTGAAAGGAACGAGGAGGGGAGAGCACTCGGTGGTCACCCGGGCCACCCCGCAGATCCCCTGAGAGGCTCAGTGCGCTGGGAGTGGGGCTGATGGGAAGGATAGGCCCGCAGTCAGGGGGTATAGAAAGACTAGAGAAACGGATGGGCAATCCCAGTCCTCCCCCCACCCCCCAGCAATGAGCACTGACGGGTGCTTCCTTCCTCCAGGAGGAAGATAAAGTGATCCTGGTCTCGGGTGCAGCAAACACACAGAAAGTCTTATGTGAGAATCAGAATTTAAGTGGAAATCATGTCTCACAGTGAGAACCCCAGTTCTCTTTCCCATGATGGCTTCCAATGTGTTGGCAGCCATATACATGCCCCTAGAAAAAAGAACTCTCGCTGCCGACATGGAGGGATCCCTCGATGAAAGCAATGGCTCGCTTCCGTCAGCCCACAGAGCCCCGCCTGCCAGTCAGCTCCGCTCGGGCGCCCAGGGCTTTCTGTTAGCTTGTCCCACATTAAACATGAACGACAGATGAAGACCACAGATGTTTGAGGGAAACCTCCAACTTGGAAGCAGGACAGTCAAGCAAACAAAGGCATGAACGAGGGAGGCCGGAGCAGGCAGTGCAGGGACTGGAAGAAAAATTCCAAACAAACAAATGAAAAGCACTTTTGAGGCACAACAGAAGACACTGCATGCATAGCGCAAACACAGAATGTTTTCAGAAAATGAAAAAATTAGAGAAATGGAAGGGCTCTGGGAAACAAGAAACGTGAGTCAAATGGACGACAGAGCTGAGGGTTCTCTGGCAGAAAATGCAAAGACAAAGGCACGGAAAATGTGGACCTAAGTGACCAATACACGGAAGTCTAGAAGATAACGTAAGGGGCACCTGCATGTTCCTGGGGTGGGCGGGAGCTTCTCGGTGAGGACAGGGCTACAATGAGCGACGGCAAGTACCAAGCTCTGACAAGCACGTGGCACTGTCACGCTCTCACACAGCACCAGCGGAGCAGAAGGGGACACAGCCTCTTTGGAAAACTGTTCGGCAGTTTCTTCCGAAGCTGAGCACTGACACACCATGTGGCCCAACATTCCTTTTCACTCCTGGCTGTGGACCCCATGAAATGTGAATGCGTGCACTGGGAGACACATATAAGCGTGACTGATTGCATGGCATTCGAAGACGAGGAACCCAAGTGCACACCACTGGTGGCACAGATATATTTCAGTACACACCCATGCACACAGAATGGGATGCCATAGAGCAATGAAAAGAATGTTACAAACAATGCGGAGTGAAAGAAGTCAGACACACACACACAAATATTACAGGCGCCAGTTATACAAAGTTTAAAGTGGAAGGACATCAAAAATTGTAGTGTGAGAATCCAGGACAGTAGCTCCTCCGGGGGCGGAAGGGAGCAGTGACTGAGGGTCCCGGGGGCACCTCAGTGAGGCTGGTTTGCCCGGTGTCTTAGCCGGGGTGGGTAAAGCCGGTCCCTTTGTGAAAATTCGTCCAGCTGCACGGTGTCGCCTTGTTTCCTCCACTGGGTAAATTCCATGCTGCAATTACGCTGTCTATTAAAATGAATCTTTTAAATGATTTTCAACTTGAAATGAAAATGTATTCTAATCAAGCAGGCTCTAAAATGACTGTTAAGCTTTTCTTTAGCTGCCTTTTGTTTCTTTGCATATCTATGAACTTTGTCCCTAGATGAGATGCCCTCACTAGCACCTCCCAGTAGATGCACATCCGCGACTTGGGAGTCGCCACCGCGCCAGGAAGGGGATGGCTTCACTGGTCTCACGAGGTCAAGAGAGCAATGACCCAGAAGGCGGGCACCCAGCCCGAGCCCCCTTCACTGGCTCTGAGACCCTCGGCACAACAGCAGACCTTCTGAGTCCCAGGCCCCTCCTCTATCAAATGGAGTTAGCACACGTCACCCCGAAGTGCGAGGGCCCCGTGACCCACGTGCGTGACGGAGCCCTGGAAACCCAGACATCTGCACAGCTGGGCCCGCACACAACGGACCCCGAGAGAGGCCGCTCTTGAGATCTGCGTTTTCTCTCCCTCCGACCACACCTGACCTCGGCTTCGGCCTCTTTCCTGTAACAAGGCTGTTTTCCAGCCCGAACGGAGCCCTCGAGTGAAGCCGGAGCCCAGGGGCAGGAGGCGCCACAGCTCAGGAGCCGGCCCTGTGTTGTTGCTATGGCAACATCTAAACCCTCCCATTGGCTATTTCCAACCAGTTGTACAAATGCCGTGTTCTGTGTCTCATCCCCAAACATGCAATGTAGAATTCTTGGACCTTTTAGGAAAAGAAAATGAACCAAGTCCAGGGTACTCCGGGGCACAGAGGGGGACAGAGATCTTACAGACGGAGTTAGCGGCCTCACTGACCCTTCTTACTGACTCATAACCCCTCCAAATCGTGCCCACAGGAACATGTGACAATGTCTGTGGAAGGCAACGTCAGCCCCGGGACCCCACATGCCTCACAAATGGCTGGGTGCACGTCCCATGTGGCCCCTGGGCTCTAGCCACCCTCTGGCAAAAAATCAAACTAGTCACTGTCACACACGTGACTTTACATCTGACTCCCTAGGAAACGCGTTAGTGTGTGTCATTCTATTAGGGTCATCTAGAGCTCATAGCTACTCTAGCTGTATTGGGAGAAGAGTGTCGTAAAGTTCTACAGGAACTGTGAAGACACTCAAGAGTCACCCGAAGCTGGGCACCCACTCTCCGTCCCCGAGCCAAACGCTTCCGTGGGCTTCGCTCAGCTCTGGAGTGAGACTGCGCCACGAGGCCTGGTGGTGTCTCCAGTCAAGCCCGCCCACGTGACCAGGGGCCCTTCTCTTGGGTCACAGAAAGCACCAGTTCCTTCCTCCCTGTCCTGGCACGTTCTTTAGACCTCAGCTCCGATGTCACCGAGGAGGCCCCTCTGACTCCCACCAGAGAGAGCTGGGGACCAGCGCTGTGTGTCCTCACAGAAGCCTGGACTTTTCTTTCCCGCACCGTCACCACTAGTCACCCATATTTACCTGCGGGGCCGGCAACCACACAGCTGGGACCCCTAGCACCTGGCCTGCTCCGGCAGGCAGTCAACGCGAGCCGGTTGAGCAGGAGAATGGGTGCGTTACCCCGCCGTGAGGACGCCCTAGCTGCGCGTCTGCGTTCCCTCTGGTCTCCGTCTGTGTACATGAACAATTTATACACAACTCCAACTAGCACATTCATCATTTTATGTAAAAATACCTTTTAAAAATAAAAACACCCACGAACATACCAAGGTTACAATCTTAACTTCACCCCATCAATGGGTGAAAAGTTTGCAGGGGTCAAGGCGAAATCGCAGAACCCACTGCTGGCTATAGGGGGAGGGGAGGAGCTGGCGGAGCCCCGGGGACACCGAGCTTCCTTCTCAGACCCAGCGGTTCTTCAAGTCTCGGAGGCTGTTGGCACAGCCTCTGTGGATGAACTCACTTTACTTACTTTCATGCAAACAAAGCAAAAGCCGTATTATTTTTTAGTTGCCTAGGATAACGAATCCTAAACGACACGTCTTTCCCACATCCAAATGGTCACTGCAAGGCCATTCGGAGAGCCCGAGCTTGACCGTGGGCTTCTCCGCGGAGAAAGCGGTGCGGAGAAAGCGGTGCGGCGAACAGGCACAGCGCTGTATCCGTACACCGGGGAAATGCGGCCCTTTGCTCTTCCACGTAGATCCTGAGGGCGTTAGCCCCACGTCGAAGGCGGCCGGCCTCCTCTGCGGGCGCCCCTGCCTCTCCCAGCTTCTCCTCCATTCTGGCCTTCGTCCCTCCAGCCCACTCTCTGATGGAGGCCAGACAGAGATGACAGTGCGAGGTGGGAGCAAGCAGTCCTCTGTTTGTCACCTGTCCTCAGTGACTTTGGACTGACTCAGGAGCCCCAGGGAACCACTCTCAGGGCCCCTGTGAAGCGTGTGTGGTCTCCCCGATAAACTTGGAAAAAAAGGAAAAAACCTTCACGTGCTTAATGGGGCGTTTGAAACAGAAGCCGGCATTGACCTGAGCGTGTCTGCAGGGAAGGCTTCTGGGCAACCGTTCGGGGGACACGTGGCGAGGGGGAGCTCTCCGCGCGGCCGCTCTCGCGCACCCTGGGCTCGCGCCGTTCCCTGGACGCCTCGCCATTTCAGCAGGTGGCTTCGCCTTGCTTTCAACGTGCGCCGGTCTTGGTGCCACAGGAAAAAGCGTAATCAGCAGAAATCAGGTCTGCTCACTGCGCGGAAGACGCGCTGTCATGTGGGGTCCGCCCAGGCTTCTGTTCCGACCTGCAGCCCGCTAACTCCCAGCACCCGCGTGGCAAGACGGGAAAATAACGATGATGGTGAAGATGGCGACACCAGAGCGGAGCCAGGTCTGAGCGCTCACCACAGCGCTGTGGGCCGGCTGCTGGAGGCGGACGAACTGCCTGTAGTTGGGCGTTAGCAGACCGTCTGGAATATCAGCTTCGGTTTGTACAGGCTTCCAGACAACCGTTTCACCGCCCCTCCCCCTCCGCAGCGCCCTTTCCGCCCCCCGACGCTTGTCTCCTTTCGAAGGGGCAGGCGGAAGGCCCGCGCATGAGCGCGGGCATCAGAAGCCCCTGTGAGAGTACCAGCCGGGCGACCAGCGGGGTGACTTAGCAGCGATGCGGCCCTGGGCACATCCTTTGCGAAGTGGACACAGTATCCACCCTGATGGCCATGCAGAGTTGGCCACGCAGGTCTCGTTCATTTTCCCTCCCGAGCACCACAGGCATTTTGCGTGTGTTTGCAGCAGGGGCGGTTCATTGGAATGGACCCTTGGCTTGACAGGAGAATGAGCTGCTCGCGCTCCACTCAGCTCAGCGCTTGCAACTGCCAGGTGCTGCCTTCTCTGTTTATTTGTTGACTTGCTTGTCACCTTTCGTCCCCCCGCCCCCGCCCCGATCATAAAGTCACTATGTCCCTGGAACATAGCGGGCACCCAGGAGGTGCCTCTCCAATCAATCCGTGGGCAAAGTCCTTCATATTCAACTCACCACTTCAGAAGCAGTGCAGGTGCCCCTGCAAGTGCTCTGTGCGACACCCACTTCCCGTGGTGGGGTGTCCGTCACACGCGGCCCTGCTTTGTAAGTTTTGGGAAGCATGTGACCCCCAAGGTACGCTCCTAACTCAATGAAAGAACAGCTGCCTTATTCGTGTAGGTCACTGGCCTGACCCCTTCTTTATGAAGGTTTGCCTCAGAAAAACATTCTCTGGACACGAGCTGACAATCGACAGAAAAAGGGAAAATAGAGAACAATGAGATCATTAATTATATCCACCTGGCAAAGGTGACAAAGACAGGACTGCATGAGCCGAGCGGAGGAATGCGAACACCCACAGCTGGGAGGGGTGTTGACTGGCTTGAATTTCTGCAAGATAATTTGAGAATTTGTGGCCAAATCCACTTAAATCTGCCTGTGTTTTGACCCCGGACTTCTACTTTTTGACATTTACTAAACAGTAGGCACGTTTCATCCTTCAGAAGCACTGAACTCCAGACCGGTGAGTCCCTCCCGGCTGGTGGGATCACGGACAACGTTTCCCTTTGTTTAGCGACGGTTTTGGTATTTTCTACGATCCACATCTCTTACGGGCAAAGTAAAAATTAGTGTATAAAAGGAACTGGATCTTCCCAGACTCTGAGTTAGCCTTTGCCACGGGTATTGTTGACAAATTATGCACGATTGACGATACAATGAGTGGCCGCAGGATACAGAACGCAGATACTAAACAAAGAATATTAAATATTTACACGATGCGGAGGCCAGTGCAGAAAGCACGCCCCTCACGGGGCCACGGGGGACTTTATGTTTACATAGAAGGAGGCCGAGGGAAGTTGTTCAGGAAGCTGGAGGCCAGAGGAAGAAATACTTGATGGGGGGGGGGCTCTGTGTGGAAGACGCGGGGCGCAGCTGGTTCTCTGGGAGCTTTTTCTAAGGCTTATCTGAGCGCTGTTGTCCCGCGGGGAACGGCGGTTTCTGGCCACGACTGGGACTTCCCGCCCCGATCTCTCTCTTCCTATCTGCGGAGGCCTGGAAAGAACTGTCAGGTGGGAGAGGCTTCGTGGTGAGCTGGCAGATACGTGGCACCTGGCGGGCCATGTCCAACGCTACAGGGGGACAGACTCCACTCATCGGTCAGAACCCTGCGGCTGCCTCAGACGTGTAGCCAGAGGCACCTGAGAAATTAGAACCTGAGAAGAATGGTGGGCAATATCTGGGCACTAAAAAAAAAAAGAAAAAAAATTTTTCAGTGTTTCTGTTCATTGAAAAGTTTTTTCTTATTAAAAACATCTCACATATGGCTCCTGCAACATAACAGGTACCCAACAATTATTTGCAGAATGAATGAGTGAGCGAGTGAATGAATGAAGAGTGAACAGATGCGGTTAGAAAGAATCATCTGTGCTTGGCCTGCATTCGCTTCTACCCACAGGACGCATTCAGTGGGTCACCGCGCAGTGGCCTCGGAATGCTGCACCCACTTTTCTGAGTTCCTGCACTCTCTGGGGCCCCATCTCTGGCTCTACTCTTGGAAGAAATGTAAACTTACATGCAGGATACTTGGAGATGGACAAGGGTTGACATGAAAACCGCATGACCCAAAATTCCAGGCACTGGAGAAGCTGGTCTGAACTGGAAGGGGCAGAGGTTTCGTAAAAGAGGTGCTCTTGGGATGAACCCCCCAAAAGCGGCAGGACTGGGGGAGCCCCCAGGAGAGGGCAGGCAGGCGTGGGCGCTGGAAGGCAGGAGTGGGGTGGAGCGCTCAGGGGACAGGTGGCCACAGACATCCTGTTGGGAGGAGTGGGACCAAGTCAGAGCTTCCCCCAGGATGTGAGAGAAAGAAAGGTCACGGTTTTCAGTTTTATCACTCCAAGAAATTCCCCGGAGCCCTGAGGTTGGCAAGAATTTGAAATGGGGTCGTGGTCACCCTGAGGCGGGTCCCTCCCTGTCCCGGCCATAGCCCAGGAGTGTGTCGCCAAGTCTGGGTGGGCCAGTTCAGGGTGGGGGCCGCCTTCCTTCCAGCTCAGCCCCAGCCTCCCCTCTACCACCCTCTCCAGCACGGCACGGCTCCCTCTGCCTCAGTGGGCCTGCCTCCATGGGATGCTGTCAGACCCCCCGAAACAGAGAGGTGGGCTATCCTCCCCTCCTGCCCCCTCTTGCCAGCACTAGGTCATTCTTGTAGCGTCCCCGCCCAAGTTTGTGCGATTCCTCCCAGGGAAAAGCTGTTCTCTCCTGGCCCGGCCAGCGCCTGCCAGAGTCACAGATGCTGCCACCTGCTCAGAAATGTCATCTGGACCCCCCATCCTGCCCTCACGGTGCCCCGTGTCCCCGCCCCCTATACCCCTGGGCAGCGTGCCTGCCCACACCCACACCTCTGTCTCCTTGGCACGGGTACCCCCACAGATCAGGGACTGGTACTGTTTCGGCCCCCAGGGTATCCCTAGCACTTAGCTCAGAATTAAGGCTGGGGTAACTGCCTGGTGCTATTTAAATCAACTAATTAGCAGAATCTGCCCCACAGGGTTGTGGGTGGGTCGTGGGGGAGCCGTGGGGCCCAGAGAGGCCTTTTGGGCTCAGCCCACTGACAGCAGCGGTGTTCACTGAGTGTTTGCTGCAGCTGGGTCCCTTGCAGACATGGGCCGTGCCGCATGTGGGTCAGCCTCGCATCGTTCCCCCATGGGGCAAGTTCCACCACCCTCCTTAGCTCACGGCGCAGGGAGAAGAGCCTGGCTCAGTCACCGTCCCAGGCCACCGTCACGCAAGGGGCGGGATCTCCTCTTGGACCCGTGTTCTGCCTCCTGCCTCCTGGGGGTGATCCGAGAGGGCGATGGTGGCGGGAGGGGACAGAGCAGAGCCCTGGGGGAGGCAGAAAGCCCCCTCATGGGGCAGCAGAGGGGCAGGCTGCTCAGTGTGAGGTAGGCTGAGGCTGCCATTGCGGGAGGTTTGAGGGATGATGGTGGTTAGAATTAGGATGATAAAAATTGCTAACGCTCCTGCAGGGAGTGACCACAGGTCCCGTTTGCCCAAGACCATGCAGCCATGCCTATAGTCTCAGAATAATTACTGGGAGCATCCTCTTTCCTCTCGTCTTGTCCTGGTCGGTACCCCGTGTTTAGAGTGTCTGCCACCTGACATGTCCTGCCCACTGAGCATCACGTATACATGTCACTCCCTCTGCACGTCCCCCGTCGGCAGTAGATGTAATGACCTGAGGGGACTGAGAGAGGTCACCAAGCAGTGGGGGCCTGTGGTGGCCCCGCAGTGACCACAGCTCACGATGAGGCTCTCATCTCTGTCTCAGGCTACGGGGTGGTCTGGGGTGAGGGCGCGGGCCCTGAAGCAGGGAGGGGGCCCTACGTGGTGAGCACCCGGGACATAACAGGAGGCGTAACTGCAGAGGGACCTCAAAACGCTCCCGCCCCCCCGGCTTTGGAGGTGGCTGGTCAGAAGGCTATAAAGTGGGTCCACCGACTCAGCCCCGGTTAAACGGGCGAAGTGTGAGTGGGTTTGCAGGCTTTGCCTCCTGTCTCCCGGGCGCTGTGGCAAAGGCCATCACTCCGTGCACGACACAGAGTTTTGGTGAGCCCAGCGCGCAGACAGTGCATTGTTTTCCGTGAGGAAGGAGGGCTCACGCTCAGGCGCGAGGGCGGACAAATATGTATTTGTCTCCTCAGCTCCCAGGGCAGATGGGGAGTATTTTTATGCTCAGGGAAAAGAAATTATTTTAAAAGCCTAAGTCAGGGGATATTGTTACCAGATTCTGCTCGGTGCCGTGTTATTAACCAGATGGCGCACCTGCACGGGATACCTAGGGGGCTGGCTGTGAGCAGGGGTGAGCTCTGCCACGAGGAGACTCGGGGGCTGGGCATCGAGGCTGTCCCTGCGTGGGCCCGTACACGTGTGCCTGGGACCCCGCTTGCATGATGCAAGTGAGTTCCACTTTATGGTGGATATGCCGGCGGCGGTGTGAGCTCTAACGTCCGCTTCGCACGCCATTTCTAGAACAGAGGGCAATTTGCCTATGAACGCGCTCGCTTACGTACACACAGTGCCATTGAACCACGTGCGTGCTGCACGGTCAAAGAACGCCGGACCTGCCGTCGCCACCGCCTTGAACGAGGTGTCTGACGCATGCGCGCCAGGGGTCAGCAAGCAGGGGAGGGGCGGTGCTTTGACGCCACTTGAAGCGTTTTCTTGTGTCATTTGCAGGCAACTCTGAAGTCCTGACCGCCAAGTTGAAAAGTAAGACGGGGAAGGGTGCTCATCGAAGTGCAGTCCTGGTTCATCTGTGAAATGGAAATATCCTCCGTAAAATTTCTCTCGGCCTGGACGCCTGCAGCCCCCTCAGCCTCTGGCTTCCTGCTTTTCCATTTTGGAAACCCACGTGCACTCCGTACTCAGCGTGTTTGTTTCCAACAGCCCTGTCGGTGCAAACGTGTCCCGTCAGAGCTGAAAAGCCACAGAGACAAGATTAGACGGATCCGAGGGCCCCACAGCCTGAGCAGTGCCCCCCGGGAGAGACCCTCCACACGAAAGCCCCTGAGAGGGACAAGCCAGCTGCCTTACGCTCCGTCCTGGCCTTGACCTCCTTTGCTAGTGGGAACTGCAGGGGGAGCTGCACCTGATTCTTATTTATAGTCAGACACCGGCCATTTAACCTCTTCTTCCCCAGGGTCGGTTCTCACCCCGTGTCCTCTTGAGGGCTGATTTTATTTTATTTTATCTTATTTTACTGTGGTAAGAACACTTAACACGAGATCTGCTCCCGACAGTATTTAGGTGCACAATTCAGTATTGTTTGCCCCAGGCGCAATGCCACACGGCAGGCCTCTAGAAATTATTCACGGCATAACTGAAATTTTATACCCATTTTTAGCAAACCCTTCTCTTCCCTCCCCCAGTCCCAGCAGGCACTGTCCTGCTCTGCTCTCCCGACTCTGACGACTTCAGATTCCTCACGTAAGTTCATAACCTCAGTCCCTGTCCTTCTGTGGCCACCTTCTGTCACTCAGCGTCACGTCCTCCGGGTCCCCCCGTGTAGCTGCTTAGGGCAGGATTTCCTCCTTTTTAAGACCAAATAATAGTGCATTGTGTGTCTCTAATACATGCTTTTATGCATTCACTCATCGATGGATGCCAGCGAGTGTAGGAACAGATGCTCGGGGCCGCCCGCCAGCTGCGGTGGCTCCCGTCAAACGCAAGGGAGAGGCTCCAGCGAGGAGGCGGAGACCTGGAACACTGTTGTTGGGGACACAAAGTGACACCGCCCCTATGGAAATAGTAAAGATAGAATGACCAAATGACCCAGCAACCCCACCCTCAGCTATGCATCCAAGGGGATGGAAGTCGGGGTCTCAGAGAGGCGTCAGCCCCACCACGTTCCTCACCTGCCATTCCCCATAACCAAGGGTGGGGACCTCCTGACTGGGGGGTATCCCGGGAGTGGCGGTGCCCGTGGACTTCTCTTCCTCCTCCTCTACCTCCCCTTCCTTCTTCTCCTCCCTCTCCCTCCTCCTCCCCATCCCTCTCCCCCTCCTCTGTGTCGTTCTTACCCACCTGCCCTCCCACCCCGAGCCCTGCCTTCTGAGAGGAGGGCTCACCCAGGGGGTGACAGCACGGCCTCCCAACCAGTCTGTCCCCCTCCCGCAGGACCGAGACCTCGAGCTTCGCCTGCCCACGGCCGCCAAGCGAGCCCGTAAGGACTGCGTGGTCCTGGAAGCTGCTGCTTCAGGGTGCAGAGCTCTCTGATTCCTACCCACAATGCATTGCTATATTCCTGATACTCCTAGCACCCCGGACTCTGACCTGGACCACCCCCCGGAAACTCTATCCCACCCAGACGGCGCCCTGCTCCCAGCAGGCTTTCCTACCCTTCTCCCCGCCCTCCGTCCCCAATGCCCTTGGCCCCCACGTCTTTGAACTTCTAGAGAATTTGCATCTGTGACAAATTAATTGCTGTTTAATTCTCTTCTGCCATATTCCTCCTGTTGATCTTGGCTGTGAACTGTGCACTTTTCGGTGGAGAGCCTTCGTTCTGCATCTTGATCCCTGGCCTGGACCCCGAGGACGGACCCCGAAGAGAGGGCTTCCAAACAGTGCCCGCGGGCGCCAGGCTTGAGTGCGCTTCCACCTCGGTGTCCCCCCAAACCCATCAGTTCCCTAACCGTAAATGAATTATGGTTGAAAGAACTTTTTCTCACCTCCAGGAAAGGGGAACTGGTGTCGAATCACTGGCCATCAGCAGAAGTCGGCGGTGAAACGGGTTCTGTGTAACAGAGTGACACAGCCCCACTCCACCCCCCACCCCGGGGCCCGCTCTCCCCGTGGGAGACGGGGCTCGGCGGTCCGAGGTGTGCTAAGACATCAGCAGCAGGCTCACCCTCTCCTCGCATCCAGAAAGGACTAGAAGGGGCGACTCGTTCACTCTGTGACTCACAGTCGTTCCATCCAAGGCCCAGCTACCCACCCTTCAGCCACACTCAGGACCCCCCATACAGATTCCCGTAGTTCCCGCGTCTCGTGCAGTTTGCCAGTAGCAGATCCTAAATATTATCTCATCCAAGATACCCGAAGGTTCTCCGAAGAAGGCACGGGTGCTACCCATTTTCCAGGCGAGGAGACAGACGACAGACGCGCAGAGGGATAAAGCAGCTTGTCCAAGGCCACACGGGAGTAAGCGGCCGGGGCAGGGTCCAGCCAAGGGGACAGCAGCCGTCCTGGGACTTCCCAGGACAGAGGTCGGAACCGCGGGGGGCTTATGTGGCAGGAGAGAAGGGGGCCCCGTGGCCCCAGGAGATGCTGCCTGAGCGAAGGGGGAGGAGGCCCAGGCAGGCGCCCACGTCCCCCCGCGCGCCGGGCCCCTGCCTGGCTCCATCGGCTGAGCCCCGCCAGAGGCCGAGCCCAGGAGCCGCGGGCCTGCAGCCTGCAGGGTCAGACCCCCCACAGCCAGCAGAGGGGGGCGGGGGGAAGTCGCTCTGAGACCACCAGGGTCGGCCTGGGTCCCCTCACCCACACTCTCCCGTGCGGTGGCTGACCGATGGACTGCACGCAAGGCATTAACTGTGTACGTGCCCTCTGTTCCAAGAAGAGGGGCGTCCTTTGTACTTCCCAGCCACAGCAACATTTGCTGGGCCACCTGGAGCTACCTGAAGACAACCTTTCCTGCTCACTTTTAGGTTTATTGAAAAAAATGCTGCCAAGTATCCCAGACCAGGAGAGGTGAAAAGAAAATGCAATTATTTTCTTGGACCGGGAACAGGTCTGAGGTCCACGGGGCCCGTGGACAGGGGTTGCCCGCATGTCACTCTCTGTCTGAATTCTGAGGAGGGGCCCCGCCACCTCGGGTCTGATGTGGACATTTCAGAGTCTGGGTCCCAGCATCAGACCCTCCACTGTGGCCAAGGCGCCCAGCTGTGCAGGAGCACAGAGCAGGGGCCGCCAGACCACACACGTGACAGACCGGAAGCCAGAGGCCCTTCGCTGGGGCTCGGGGCCACGTAAGCCCAGGAACATGGCGTAGGGGGAGGGGAGATGGTCTTCACGAGCTCAACCGTCTCCGGTCTGGTGGGTCGCACACGTGGAGTCAGATTCAGATTAATCTGGAAAAAATGAAGGCAGGCTCTTTCTTTCGTACCTGAGCACATGGGCTGAAATTCTCAGCTACCACATGATGTAAAAATAATAATAATAATAATAATAATAACAATAATGGGACAATACGAGGTCAGTCCTCCAATCTCTGCCCACCCGAGCCCCTGTGGCCAGAAGTTGTGGATGTGTGCTCATGGCACACTCTCTGGGACTCTGGGCGAAAAGCAGACCCCCTCCCTGGCCAGGTCAGCGTAACACAGAACTGGAGAAGGGGCCCGTCCTGCGTGGATCCTCACCCCGAAGGGAGGGCTGCAGAGCTGGGAAAGCAGCTTCCCACTGAGACACCTGCGCTGAGGCTGTGGCAGCACGACAGGTGCCACGCGTGTTCCTGACCCCAGGAGAGCCGCCCAAGGTCCTGGGAGAGCAGGGCCAAAGCGAGGGCGTCCTTGGGGTGCTTTCGTAATGAGGCTTCTGCTCCGCCCCCGCCTGGGGACGGGCAGGACATTTGGGACCACTTGGATTATTAAAAATCAAAAAGAATGTTTTTCTTCTAATCATTTCTTTTCACAACAAACGTAGGGCCATAGGCAGGTCCCCGTATCGATGTCTTCTTTTATTTAGCTTTAATTGAAGTTCGGCAAACCAAGGGCACGATTCATGTTTCTTGCAATGAAAACCTCAAGCGGCACTATTTCCAAAGACGCAGCCATGAGAAAATAATAGGGTCTCCCGAGACTTTACTTCCTGCTTCCAGAGAAAAGATTGTGTCAGCGCCTTGCATCTTGTTCAGTAAAGGCCTTTCAGGTGAGCGGCTCCCGTGCCGCTGAGGCCCTCGTCTTCCTAGCCTGCCGGGCAGGGCTTGGCTGTGAAGATGGGCAGCGCTTGTCCGGCCAGGTGACCTGGGACCCCTGCGGGGTCCCCCCAGTCCCCAAAGGAGGTTCTCAGCCCAGGGGTCCAGTGTCCAAGGGCCACATAGAGCAGCGGCCCGGAACGGCTGGCTGTCCCCATCCCTGCTCTGCGTGTGCTGCCATGGCCCGGCCTAGCAGGCGTGGCCCACCCCACATCACCCACCCGGAGACATGGCAGAGGCTTGACCCTTGGGGCGTGGTCAGTGAGGAAGAGGAGGGGTGACAGCCATTGAGGGGGGTCCCAGGAAGGAAATCCTTAGACCTCTCAGAGGGAGGGTTCCATGTTCAGAAATGAGCACACGCTATCCAAGTTTAGCTTTTAACCTGCTCGGTTAGCATTTGACATCATTCCTGGCGTATTTCATGACTTTCTGGACACATCCAAACTCTGGGGACCTCGGAGTAACGGTGCTCACCAAGCTGACACGGAGCAATGAATGAGTGGGGACCTCAGGCCTTGGCAGGAAAAGACATTAAGAAAGAGTTGCCAGCCGCTAGGTAGAGTCCCTTGGAACCTTCCCTGTGGCGTTTAGCAGCCTTAACCTTCCTTAAGGCCCTTGGACGAAATCAGCACTTTGCACGCTGAGTCCGATGGGGGCCTTTGTGTCCAGGAAGAGGAAGGCCACTTTGCTGGGGAGCAGGGACTCACTCACAGGCCTGAGGGACAACAGAAGAGCATTTGCAGGGGGAACCGCAGCCCCTGGAGGGGCCTTTTAGACTCGGGGGTGTGAGGGGCGCTTACGCCCCGGGCCGTCCCCTTTTGCATTTGCTGTTCGTTCATAAGCGAGGCGCCATGAGCCGGAAGGCGGGGCCACGCACCGCAGCCAGGCTCCCGGACGCCCTCCCTGCCCGGGCGGGTGCTCCTGGGGCAGCAGTCGTTCCGATGGCCTTCTCTCCATCTCTTTGGCAGGCTAACACCTCCCCCTCTTTTGATAGAACTTTGTCCATTATTTCAGTCATGCAAATGCTGAAATAGAATTCAAAACCATTGGCCCATGTATTAAATACTTATAATTAATTGAAATAAGAAAATGTGTTCCATAGACCTCTCAGAGCGGGACAGATAAGCAGGGCACGGGAAAGCTTTTATAAACTGTAGAGTGCTCTGCGTACATGATACAAGGGGGAGCCCCACAAAAACGGAATTTATTTATTAAAAAATTGTGCATTTATTCTAACATGTTTAAACTTCAGTCCCCTTCCAACTATTCTCCATTTGATGCCATATATCTATCAGGATTTTTTTCCCACCGCTCAGAACATTTCTTGAACTCATCGATTTTGATGCCTTTTAATGCTTCTGCTGTTTTTTGTTTCGCCTCTTCCACATCAGCAAGACGTTCCCCCTCTGAGGACTTTCTTATCTGAGGAAACAAAAACGTCGCTTGGGGCGAGGCAAGATCGGACGAATAGGGAGGGTGTGGCACGGGGGTCATACCATTTTTGGTCAAAAACTGCTGAACACTCAGCGCCCTGTGGGCAGGTGCACTCCTAAATCACCCATCATGAAATGGGCAAATGCACTGAAAGAATCTTCAAAAAAAAAAAATTTCACTGAAGCCGAACGCAGCCCCTCACAGCAACGCCAGCTGGTGCACTGATGCAGATGGGCTCCTGGAGCACTCAACTAGCGGGGGAAACCTGTACTTCAAGGGGTCCGCCCTCCAGAAAATAATCCTGGTTTTTTTGTGTGCCCCACCCCATGCACTGATGTTTGATATTGTTGCTGGGTTCCCCACACTGAGGGACACCCCCAGATGTCACCCCCAAAGGTACTGAGATGCCATGAACCCACCAGCAGAATCCCATCTGAAAGGCCAGGGACTGCAGGAAGAGGGTTCTGTGAAGTCCCAGGATTACCATCCAGAAAATCCCATTCCATCAGCTCTCTTCTTGCACAGCTGTCCCAGAAAGCAGTGTTGAGAAAAGGATTCCAAAACCTAGGAAAAAGGGGGCAAATTAACGTGTGCCCACTCAGTGTCATACCAGAGCGGCACCTAAGAATTTTACCAGCCCATCTGAGGGGCATCTGAGCTCTGGAACAAAGCTATTTTGTTTTTTAAATTTGATTTAATACTGTCGAAGTGGGGGCGAAACCATCTCGGTGAAGGGTAAGGTGTGCATTATTTCTGCCCAGTGAAGATAATCAAGCCCAAATGCGGGCGTTTTTGTTGCCATTTTGTTTTGTGTTTTGTTTTGCTTTGCTTTGCTTTCTTTCTGGCCTGGAGTCCGCGGCCCATTTTGATTCTGACTCTGCAGGCTTATCGATCAGTCCCCACCTTCGGGCCAGTCTTCCACCATCTGGGTCTCTCGTGGATGAGTTCACCAAATCTTCAAAACATGCTCACTGTACATTTGCACGAGTTATGCATTATAAGCTTTAGAAAAAAATCCTCTGACAGCCGTCTGGTGGTTTTTAGAAAATAGTAACAGTCTTTGCGTGAGATTTATAGCGAGGGACCCTGACTAGGGGAAGGACGTTCACACGCATCCCCGAATCCAGCCCACGGAAAGAGCGCCCGAGGGAGTTGAGAAAAGCCACTGCTGCCTTTGGAGAAAGTTGAGTCAACATTTTTGCTGTCATGGGCGCTTGCCCACGGTCAAGTGTCCGTGACAGTAAAAATGTTACACACACATCAAAAATATTTTATGGGAAGCAGCTGAAAGAAATATTATTGCCATGTCTTGGATAAGAGTGAAATCAGCTGGTCCCCTTTAGTTGTGCACGGAATAATGACTTAGTCACGGCCTGCTCTGTCCTGGACTCCTAGAGTAGGTTATTCTGGAAGAAAAGCCAACAGTGAAGAGCATGATAATGCAATAAAGAAGCCACTTCAGATCTTTCCTATAAGAGACTTTTTTTTTTTTTTCCGGGAAAGCTCAGCTTGTGTGCTGTGGAGAGTTCAGGGGCACGTGCCTCAAGGAAGGGATTTGGCTGCACGGGGTCCTCTCCGGCACTCAGACAAGGTCCTGGGGGACTTTTCCGGGGCCGCTGTGCTTATCTGCCATGGCTGCATCATTGACGGGGCCAGGGAGTATCAGGACCACCGGCACTCCGGGTTAAGCAGACCCCCCCACCCCAGCCCAAACACTAATGTCCAACATTTGCTTGGAGAGACCTGGAACGTTTTCTACACAAACTATTGGCTCCTTGCAAGTTTAGGAGTCTCGTGACAAACGGAATATGTTTTCCTTCTGAATAGTCATAGTGAGCAGTGAGAAGGGTGGTGTCACTAGAAATGTACGATGATTCGGGCCAGCCGAGTGGCCAGGACAAGTAGTGTCACAGTGGATGGGGAACATGGGATAGCAGGACAGACCAAGATGTGTGTCCAACTGAGGGGCCACTGCGGGTGATTTCTGTCATTCCAGTTACATCTTCGGACCGAGGCGTGCGTGTGTCTCCAGAAGACCCTCGTTAAAACAGAATGTGTTATTTGACAGGTATGGCTTGTTAGCTAATTACTGCTGATAAGTTTCGTATTAGAGAAAACAGCACAATGGTGAGGAGAGGTCCAGGTGGGGAGAGTTCAGGAGGGCTGCGGGTGAGAAGGGCTTGGGGGGGAAGGGCTTTGCTTTGTTTCGTTTTCTGTGGTTTGGAGGTGGACTGCAGGGTTGGGCGAGGGCTGGCTGGACAACCAAACAAAAAGGGGAAGAAAGTCTCTATTTCCGCCCGCCCAGCTTCACAACGGTCATCGTGAAGGGGCTTCGGAGTCCCAAAGTCCGGATGGGAGCCCCAGCTGTGCCTCTTCCTCCTGTGTGACCTCAAATCATGTCCCAAACCTCTTGAGTCTCAGTTTCTTCATCTGTCAGATGGAGACGGGGGCCCCTGCGAGGGCTGCGTTTGCTTGGCCTATAACGAGTGCTCAGAAAATGGTGGCAACGGGTGCTCAGTCTCGTTGACCTACTGAAAACACACTCGGCTATTTCTTGGGAGGTGCGACCAGGGTCTTGACATTGCTAAAGCTCTTGTGTGAAGAAGCTGGGTCTCCTCATGCCTCCAGCAGGAAGAGCACATTCTTAGCGCTGACATTGGGCCACGATTTTTTAATGTAAAAGTAAAGTGCATAGCACAGGGCCCGGCCCACAGCAGAGCTCGGCGACTGTCCGTCTGCTCGTCCTTCAACGTCATGTCTTTACAGCAAGGTGCGCCCAAGCTGGGGGCCACGCACAGGTGAGGGCCACAGCTCCCGCAGGTGGCCCCAGTAAGTCCAGCGACGCCTTTGCCGACAGAACTTGAGATGTGGGAACTACGCAGCCCAGCTCAGTGAGTGGGGTCTGGCCGAGGGGGGAAGAGGCTGCGCCCCTGCCAGAGTGAGGCCGTGTTTACCCCTCAGGGACATAGATGGGCACGCTCCTCTTCTGCCTCAGCTCTTAACCCAAATAAATTCTTAAAACTCTTGAGATGACACTCCACTTATATAAGAAGAGATGAAGATAAGCATTGATAGAATCATAAATCTTGTTCATGGTAGCTACTTAAAGCCTCACGAATGTGGTCTCTGTTAAAGAATTTTGTAAAGTGGATGAGCGAAGACGCAGGTGTCCATTCCACATGGATCGCTAGCGCGGTCCCCACTTCCCTAGGCCCCAGTGGCGCCAGGGGAGAGACTGGAGTCAGGCCCTGCGTCACCGGCTTTCTTGGGGGCATGGAGAACAGGTGGCCCAGAGCATGCGGCCCCAGGCAACCAGCCGAGGTCTGGACATTGCCCCACCAGCCTCGGATCCCAGCACCTCTGCTTTCCTCAGAGCCGTGGCCACCAAGGTGGCCCCTTCGGGCCAGCGCTGGTGGCGGTCACTCCCTTCTCTGTAGCAACACTGCATCTCCAAGCTTCAGCCACCCGCACGGCTCTCATCTGAGCCCAGTGGCGGCTGTCCCGAGAGGCCTTGGCACCTCCTTCAAAGCCACTGTGGGTGGCTCTCTCCGCCGGGGGCTTTGGGGAAGAAGGTGGAGGGACGTCCTTCCTCTCCCAGCATCGCACGTTGGCCAAATCCCTGTGTTATGAGAGCCCCTGGGTGAAGAATCTTGGTCAGAGAAACTTTGGAAGGTCTGAGGCATTGACACTACTCCTGGGGCCTGATCTGAATGAGCTTTCATTTTTCTAGTTGCTCTCTCTCTCCCCACAGAGAACTGCCTGGGCCTGGGGCTGGCTGAAGAGGACTCTGGAGGGCTCAGTGGGCTTAAATGTGGAGAAAATGTCACGGTTCAGAGCTCACTGAGGAGGCAGAGAGTACCTGTGTCTTTCATGACCAAAGCCTGAACTTCAGAAAGAAGCACAATGGTTTTCCGCCCCCCTGCACGCAGGGCGACAATCCCTTCAAAGAAAGATCGTTCGGCGCACACCGCGTTCAGGAGTGTGGACAAAGTACCTCCCAAAACTTCTTTCATTCCCCACTTTCAAAACAGCCATAAAGTCACTGCGGATTTAAGTACCAATTGAACGTTTGGAATAAAATTAAGGAAAGGTTTGTGAGTTTCTGAGAAAAAGTCCAAGGGTGGTTCTTCCCTTCCGATAGTAACCACCTTCCTCCCTTCCTCCTCTTTGTCGTCATCGTCGTCATTGCGCTGGGTGGACCCGAGTTAAGCGGAAGTCAGCGTAACTGCATCCATGGTTCCTGCTTTACTGTATGTTAACTATTATTGCTGTTTTATTTAGTGTGCTGTATTTTTGTTTTACTTCAGGTATCCTGATTTTAAAAACCGATTTAGGGGACTTCCGTGGGTTCGGTGGCGACACAGATCCTCCAACGTGCTTCTCTCCATGGACTCTATCACCCCACAACCAGTGCTTCCGCAGTGAGTAGCATTTCAAGAAACTTAACCTTCACATGTTGCAAAAAACTGCTGCCCACGCAGGTGATACCCCAGCACGCTTTGAGCAAATGTACTGCTTACCACTGTGAACAACTTTAAATATTTTACTTCCTCAGAGAGACAACATCCCTGGTCCCAGAGTTGAGGTAAACATATCTATATAGGGCCTGTGGCTGGAGCGAGCGACGGGCATTTCGGGTCGTCTGCGCTGCGTGCTGTCGGCCAAACGAGACATTCACTCACCGGCAGTCACCGGTTTCCATTTATGTTTTCAAATGACAGGGCTGTATTTACCACGAGACGATTCTCGACGGTGCGGTTGAATTTTAAATTAAGCCTTCTGAAAGCAGAGATGAGAGTCGGACTGACCGCAAGTGTTTCTAAAGTAGCCTTTCCCCCGCTTTCTTTCGCTTTCCGTTTATTTTAGGACAGGGACACAGAAAAATGAGTGACAGGCCGGGGCATTACGTCACTCTAAATGTCGCTGCTTCTCGTTTTCTCTCTTTTTTAATGTGTGCAGTGGGCTCACGGGATCACCTTATTTAGTCACTTTTATGGAGCCAAACACCACGTGCATCCACTTACTGTTCTCTTCCTTTGCAGGGAACCGCCCTCACCCTCCCAGCGCTGGTGCTCAGCGCGCTTCCTGCTCCTCATCTGCGGCGAGGCAGGCGGTCCCCCGCCCGCGGCGCTTCCTCACGGCTTAAAATATGTTACATGGTTTTCAGTAACATTAATCTTACTAAATCCAGATCAAAGGATAATAGGACTATTAAAGGAATTTACAAAAAAATTGTCTAATTTTTTAAGCTCTTGACATTTTTCACACATGTATTTCTAATTTGCAAATCTCCAGTCCACAAAATCTCTCACTCTGAATTGCCACTGAAATTTATACCCTCGGAACAATAATGACAGCACAGGCACTTCTGAGATGTCAAGTACTGTTTTAAGCCTGTTAACCCCCTTAACTCATTTAATGTCACAGTAACTCCACGAGGAACTGTTATTTTCAGAAGCGCAAAACGGGTAAGTCGCTTGCTCAGGTCACATCGCTATCAATGATAGATCACACAGGCATAAAGATATTTTCGTGATTATCGTTTTGATCACAGTACCCTTCACTGAGTGCCTGGTGTAGCGACCCCCGCGTTATAAGGACAGGGCCTTGAGAACACGTACTCACTGAACGGAGAGCCAGCAGGTGCGTCTGCAGGCCCAGGAGGGAGGCGCTGCGTGACGGTGGGCGCAAACCCCTCGGGAGGCCGAAGCAGTGAGACGCAGCACAGTCTTTCAGGAGCCGACTCGCCTTCCGTGAGCGAGGGGTCGGGAGCCAGGACGTCAGCGTGCGTGCTGATGCTCCTACGATCTGCAGGAGGAGGAAGAAGTCGAGGGAGCTCTGAGGCTCCCCTGGCGCCTCACAGTTAAAACCAGGGTGACCTTTGCAATGTGCAGCGGCAGGGGAGGTGGGGCCAGGGTTCGGGAAAGGGCAGAGGGTCGAGAAGGCTGCCCTCGCCCTCTGCAGAATGTGGGAAGGGACCCGACAGCCATACAGCGGGGCTGGCCAGGCCACCGGAGTGCCGGTCGATCCTGGAGGCCCAACAGCGCCTTGTAGAGGAAGGGGGTCACGACTGGGCTTTGCTGGGGAGGGGAATAGAATAAGGACTAGGTAGGGAGTAACGTGAGGGTCTGGGCAGGAATGTGAATGTGTGACAGCCCGAGACCTGGGCTTGACATCGGGACAGGGGAGGTGAGGTGAGGGGAGGGGACCAGGGAAATGGAGAAAAGAGCGAAGGATCAACTCCCCCGAAGTGTTGCTGAGGCCACAACAGAAAAAGTTAGGGAGAGAGCGGGGACGATGGGGTGCTGCGCCCAGAGAGCGCCTAGGTGAGAGGGATTTACGATTTTGGAAGTGGAGGCCTCCTAGGGACGGATCTAAGATCAGACCCTGAGGCTGACTACCCGGGGAGAGTGGGAAGAACATGCCATCGTTGGGGCGAGGAGCTAAAAGAACGGCATCCATGTGGTCAAACCCAAGGGCTATTTAAGTACCCAGAAGAGCCAGGCACCTTGGAGTAGAAAGGGAGACAAGCCCCTGGCGTGACCGTTTCCTGTGGGGATAGAACACTGACTCCGACTGGACGGACGACCAAGAAGAGGAGCAACGGAAAGCGGTCGATGAGACGGCCCCAGCTTTGTGGACAAGAGTCTGTCAGGGGCCTTGGGGAGGGAGTCCGGGGGGGATACGGGATTACAGTCGCAAAGGTGGGGAGGGGGACCCATCAAGCCGAGGCTGTCCCCAAGGGCAGGCGTCAGAGCCCGAGGCCACTGGGGAAGAGTGAGGAACGGGGGAGGGCAGGGGTCTGTGTGACCAAGGCGCGGTCAAGCCCGCAGCCTGTATAAAATGTCGGGACTCTCGTACCAGTGAGACTTACAGAGTCATGAGTAATGGAAAGTGTGTTTCAGTTGTCAAAATAAGTGAATAAAATACGTTTTATGGGGTGTTATTTTTAGTTTTACATGGCCAGATGTCCCAGCTGCGTGCTGCCTTACGGGCCTGTGTTTCCTTCGGGCGGCATGGGCTCCGCTTTCCTTACCGTCTGGAAATCCCCGGCCTGGCCTCCATTGTCCAGAGTCACCGCTCCTGTAACCTCCCTTCGGTGGGCCCAGGGAACTGAGGGAACACCGTAGGCTTCTGAGCAACCCCAACAGATGTCACCAAGCCCAGGAACGGTGCCACTGAGCATTAGTCACAGCCCACTGGGTTGAAGGAAAAACTCGAACAGGGATCGGTTACGTCGTCCCCAGCCCAGAGCAGCATCACAGATTCTGCCGTGAGATGACAAAGGGCTGAGAGAGGACAAAAAGCCAACAGGACCGAGTCCCGGGGGGGCCAGGAAGAAGAAACCAGAGAGGCGGCCCCATCCGCGGCGGCGAGGACAGTCCAAGAAGGACACAGGAAGGCCGGGAAGTGAAGTTCTGTGCAGTCCGTGGTCACCGCTCTGCAGCGACTGCAGAGCTGTCACAATAAAGAGTCCACCGCATTGATGTGGGACCTCTGAGGGGTGGCCCGAGCCTCTGAGCCCCGCAGACGCCAGGACCGGACCATCTCTGAGGGCCTTCACCTCCAGCTTTCTCGACTCCTGGGCCAGCTGCAAACTTCAGAAGACCTTTCCTTTCCAAGGGCTTTTGAGCCTGAAAAAATACAAAAATTAGAAGAGGGACAGAATAGACATAAGGGGACATTTCAAAGACCAAGCTCTCTAAGCAGCATGGTCAATAAATATTTGTGGGGTAAATTAACGATCTGTTGAGGATGAGCTCAGACTTCACGGCCCAGACCTCACGGCCGCTCCCCCGAGCCAAGAGTCTCAGCTGTCTCCTGGAAGTTACGGTGTTTTATTTCCATCAGATGCTTTGGACGTGGGAGCAGGAGAAACAGGTCCTCTGCTGAGGCACAGGCTCCACAGATGAGGCTGGGACTTCAGTGTCTGCAGACTCCACTGGTGGCCCTCCCCATCGGCTCCTCCCTGGGACCCCTTCACCAGCCCGCAGTCCTGAAGACCCCTCTGTGGTCCAGTTCTGCGGGTCGCGGGACTGGATCCTGAATTGAGAGCATCAGCAGCTGACCTGTAGAATTCCTAGGGAGTCTCCTGCCTTGGTCCGTTTCAGTTATTTTCTGATGCTACGAAATAAAACAAGTATTAAATATATTCTAGGAGACACGTGTAACACTTAACATTTTGTATGGTCCGCAGTTGCAGAAAGTTGACTTTTGTGGCCCTGGTGTCCCAGACCCATGCAGAAGCCTCCCTCTGTCTCAGACCACTCCACGTGGTGAGCTGCGAATCTCTGACATGAGGAAGATGGATTTGGCCTATTAATTAACCGGTAATAACACATCGTATCCATCTTTCATAGTTTGAGCACTTCCTTACTTTCTAGCACTGTAGGACGCTCCAGAGCCATCTTATATATTTCTTGTCCCAGCCCTAGAACCGGTCATTTCCTCAAGCAGCTGTGTTCCTTTTCCTGGAGGACGGTGTTAGAGGCCAAGAGGTGGGTGCTGGGTGTGCTCACTGCTATGGGAGTGTCACTGTTTCTGGACTCTCTCAGGAGAGAGAGTTCATCCATTTGTGTGTATGCTAACCCGGGTACATACACGAATCTACTAGAATTACTTCTATAATTACCCACCTGTCCCTGTATTAGGCTAAACACGAGTTGATAGTGGTGTTTCCGGCTCTCGTCCCCCATTGCTGGGGTTGTTCTCTCCCGCCACGCCCACTTACCTCTAGCCTCCCGCCCCAAGAGCGAGAAAGCTGGCTCTCACCATTTGCCATCCAGGTATGGAGCCGTTCGATCTGGCACACCGTGCGGCGGCTTCGGAGCGGTTAACCCACAGCGCGAGAGGAAGAGCGTCACCACCTGGAGGGCAGCTGCCGTGTGCAGTTCCTTTGGCCTTTGCCTTAGAGCCTCGACTTCAGTTCCAGAGGCGTCCGGGTCGGTACCTCTTCTCGCCGCCACCCCGCAGTGAGGTGGTTTCATACATTTGCAAGACAGACCCTTTTCGTCCCTGTTCGCATTCTGGCCTGGGATCCCCTGGCCCCCTTTGCGGCTGTTCCTGCCGGGATGACCTTTCTCAAGCTTCTCCAGTTGCTGTGCAGGAATTTTCAGGCATGACATCACCGCAGCCCAGAGAGCCATGCTCAATAGCAAAGACACTTTATTATTCATGTGGATAACATCTTTCAGTGCAGATGAGTCATGTCGTCTGATCATCCCAAGAGCCGATAATAAACACAGTTGGCCGGGCTGTTTTAAACCATCATGAGGCAAGGAAGATGTCACTCCCGCGGCCACCTGCTCAGCACCAGGCATGGCTAAACTGGGTCTGGCAGAGAGGACAGTATACACACTGTCTGCTCCTTTGATAGGCTTGTTTGGGGAAAATTTTCTGGTGATTAATGAGCCATTTCCTTACTGATCCGCCCCACCTGTCACCATTAGCAAATGATTCCAGGGCAGCCTGGGCGCAGCTCCACCCGGGCCGGGAAGGAGGGGGTAGACGGGAGGGGCTGGGGTCTGCGGCGAGGTCAAAGTTGGGGGTGGACGCCCTGGGGAGGTGCCCTCCTCTGCAGGGCCGCAGGGAGGGGCAGGCCGGGATGCGGGCTGCAGGACCAGCACCTCTTCCTTTCAACACCTTCCTCCCGATGGTCCCTGCCAGCAGAAGCCCCTGCTCAAAGAAGGAGCCCTCCTCCTCTGACTCCCAGGAGGGTACTTTGTGCCTCCGACCTGCTCTCCAGCTATATCAGGACTGCGGGGGAACCCCTGGGACCCCCCACGGGCTCTGTCTCATGACTTGGGACAAGAAGGCAGAGAACTGGGTGCCCCTGAGTAAGCTTATCCCTGGACTCCTTCTCTCCACCCAGGGCCCAGAAGGAGTCCCTTCAAGGGGAAATTGTGCGGTCCAGTGTTCTCCAATTCCCAGAGGCCTCCACGCATGTGGGGGGCTCACAGGTCGGAGTGATTGACCAGGCCTGTGCTCCAGGAAAAGGGGTCGGTGAGCCAGGCCGGGCCGTACCACGCTCAAGTGTCACAGCTTTGGGTTCCGTGGAGTCCCCTGGGCCTCCCCACTGTGTCTAACACAGGTTCCCAGGACCGGGGAGATGCGGCCCCGCCCTGCTGAAGAGAGAAGACCTGAGGAACATTTCCAAGGCCCCAGAGTCCCAGACAGCCTGGGGGGTGGGGGGTGCCAGCACTGGAGCAGGTTTCCCCCGGCCCCCCAGAGGAGACGAGCATGGGGGGTGCCCAGGGACCTGGGGACTCCACGCCCCTTTCTTCCCTTCCCTGCTGTGTGTTCTTCAAGTCTCAGCTCAGGGGTCACCTTCTCCAGGAAAACGTGCTGTCCCTCAGCTGGGAGAGGCACCCTTTTCTCAGCCCTACCATGTGCCACACGCATCCTGAACACGGTGGCCATAGTGTCACCTCCTCCGTCCCCAGGGTGCGGGGTTCCTAAAGATGGGAACAAGTTAGTCATGTTCCCGGAGCCTCCTGCAAAACGCTCGCTTGCCGGGTGTCCAGGTGGGGAGCTGTGGCAGGCGGAGGTGTTCAGACGCCCGGGGCACTGCAGGTGGCCACAGGACCTTTGCCCTCTCCTTTAAGGAGAGACCCCTGCCCGCCCACCTTCGCAGCTGAGGAAGAATTGACACTGATCATGGGAGGACAGCTGCCTGGGGATACGTGAAAGCCCAAAGGACGGGAACCGGAATTAGGAAGAGCCCCGCCGCGCTTTTCAGGCTGTGGCCAGCGCCTGCTCCGCGGGTGAAGTCCAATGCTAGGAGAACCAGTGTCGGTGCAGTGACGTTTGGGTCCATTATTCATCACACACCGCGAGTACCCACTGACGTTCACCTGCACCGCAGCCGCTCGCATTCAGTGTTGGCTTCAGCCTGGCCTTTGGTGGGCCGGTCTCAACACCGTTTCTGGCTCCTTCAGCCTCTCGAGGACCAAGATGGGCGCTCCCGTAGGCCATCCTACTGCCTCATCGATTTAACGACAGCGATGTGCGTGAAGCACCGGGCTCCGGTTCCTTGTTAACGTGGAGTCACTTCCAAACATAGATGCCATCGAGATGTGACCCAGAAGGACAATCCCCTTGATCACTCTCCATTTTAAAATCTCTCCAGTCCTTGGCAAAATGGGCACGTATTTAATAATGCATGACTAAAACGCTATCATACCTCAGGATGGGAAACCTATTAATCTGATAAACAAACATTAAAATGTTCACAGTTACATAACGCAGATTGGTAGATGTAATCTCAAAAGAGGTTACATGTCAGATAATGTTCGGAGTAACATTGCTTTAAAACCTCTTGAGCCAAAAAATATTCAGGAAAATGGAAGCAGGAATGCAGGCCGCAGAAGAGAGCTCGGTCATGCGGTGGTCCCGGTCTTCGTGGGATTGAGTGGGGGCTGGTATTCCTGACAGTAAACAAAGCCAGTGACTGTGCTGGTATTTTTTTGTTATTTAATGGCACTTAGTTCATGAGTCTCTCAAGAGAAAAAATCCTATTTGAGAATTTTTCACACCATCTATGGAAGAATGTCAACAGTGGCCACCTCGAAATATTATATGAAGTTAAAATCTAAAATTATGATTTTCAGCACACGTAACAGCCTAGACACGGTAAACAGCATAAAGACACGAAGGAAGATGGTGTCGGGCCCACTGTCACTGGGGTCACGGAGAATGAAGTGTTCCAGGCCTCCCTCCTCCTTGCTCCCTGCGGCGAAGGCGCACTTGGGGACGGACAAGAGCTGTCACGCTGAGAACAGCTGCTCTTGTCCTGTATTGTCAAACTTTAGAGCTTGGTTGCTAAAACGTGCATAAAAGTATAATAATAAACTTTTAAATAAATTCAGATTGCATTCTTTTTATGATTAAAACCCAGGTGCTTTGATCTCAGTGTCCATCAACTACTGATTAACATTTGGTCATTTGACCAAAACATGTATTCAGCGCATCTCTCAAGTGTCTGTGTGTTTGTGCTTAAATACAGTTCAACGGGTACATCTAGGAGGTTCCACCTACACCTCAAAACCGTGGGCAGAATTACATTACACATTTTTATGAAAGTGTTCACAGCTTTCCTCTTATTTTCAGGGGCCAGTGACCTGGAAGTGGTTAGCAGCCCGTATGTCTGGGAGATTCAGCAAACCTCTGGTTCACGACCCTTAGCCCTAGGCTGCTCCTGGCATGAGGGCAGAGAAACCCCGTCGCCCGCTCCAAGGCGGTGACCTGAGGGTAAATTATGGAGGAACAGAGCTCCGGCCAAAGGCCTGGGCCAGGGTCGTTCCCTGGAAGCGCGGCGCCAGCCTGCCCAGCGTGTCCAGGGACCTGGACAGTTCCCGCTCTGGCTGGGGGATGAGGGTGCAAGGACAGGAGCGCCATGTTCGGGCTCAGAACCTTGGACACTTTACTGGAGGGCGGGGTGAGGGACGTCCTGGTCACCTGGGCCCTGAACTGCATTTGCTATAATCAGATTGTCTTGTAAGCAGTTCTTGCCGATCCCCGGGAGGAAACGAGTTGCCAGGACTTGGCTCGTGCCGGCCCCATCCGCCTCATCCTGGGAAGGGCACAGCAGGTCATAGGTGTCCCTGAGCCAAAACGTCTCCCCAGGGTTAGGCTTGCACTTGCCCAGGGCACTGGGGGCTTCGTGAACTCACACCTGGACGCCCGAGCTGGGACGCGCGTCCAGGCAGACGGCGGCGCGGGAGGGGAGAGCGGGTGGTGTGGAAGTGAGCCCGGGGACTTCTGAGTGCAGTCCGTCGGCACGGACGGCTCCTGCGGGGCCGCCCAGGGTTCAGACGGGGTCCGTTCCCGGACTTCCACTCTTGGTGGATCAGAGTTCTGTCTCCCATTTATGCTAAACCAGGCCTGTCTGTGGCTCCTCACCTACGTTCCTTGTCGGCCCTGTGTCCTTTAGCTTCTCCCTCTACCCCTGCTTCGCTGACCCCCATCTGCCTGCTCGGGCACCCCAGCCGCCCAGCAGGACTCCGTAGTCGCAAGTGACAGGAGTGGACCGGAGCAAACTAAGGTGCGGCCGTGTTGCGTGGGGAAAACACGGCATGTCTCCCAAAACAGAAAGAGCTCCAAGAGCCAGCGTTTGGGGACCGGGGCTCTGGGGAGCGAGAACTAACGGGCCGCTTCCTCAGGGCTCAGCCCGCACGCCGAACGGGGCTGAGCCGATTTCTGACCTTGAACCGCTCGGCTTGACGGTCAAATGTCGGAGGGAATCGAATTGGTCTGCCCTGACCCCTGTTCCCACATCCGTGGTGCTGGGTGCGTTTGGAGCAGTGGTGGAAACGGAGGCTGGCAGGTCCCCGAAGGAGGTCAAAGTCCTATTAGCAGGATAAGGAGAGTGGGTGCTGGGCAGTGGAAACACACCTGCCCCTCACAAGGGCTCAGGCAGGGCGCAGATGCAGTGCGCCCCCGCCCGGGGCCAGGGTGCTTCGGAGGGGCCCCGCCGCCCTCTCTGTTGCACATCACAGGCTCCAGCTGATAACAGAACTTCCCTAGAGTCTGTCCGCGCTAAGCTGTCACACGGGGCAGGCTCGGCTGACGGATTATGTTTACACAAACTGACCATTGGTCGTCTTCCAGCCACGCTCCCGCTATTGTCCCACAGGATGTGAGATAAGAGTGGCCTTGCATCAGGAAGGGCGAGTCTAAAACAGTGTGTCACTCCAGCCAGGAACGAGATACGCGGAGAGCAGGCTTTGAGCAGAAACTCCAGCGCTCAGCCTCTCTTCAAAGCCCCACAAAGCAAAGGTCAAGGTTAGCTTGGAACTGTACCGCTGTCCCTCCTGCCTCCTAGGACTTATCTCCCTGTCCAAGATGTGTGCGGAGTGTGTGAGGGCCCCGTGGTACGTGACCACATCTTGCTCATATCTGTATCCTTCGGCGTATCCTTACCCGGCAGAGTGACCGATGTATAGCGGTATTTGCTGAATGAATGAATGAATGAATGAATGAGGATAACTCAGAGGCCAGACTCCACTACCTCAGAGCATGCCATGCCCATAGGGCAGGGAGTGGGTCTTTTTCCGCTTTGGGCACGCCAGGGTGCAGGGCCAAGGAGGGTGCGGGTCACAGCACTGCCCGGTGTCGTGGCACCAACAGAACAGCCCTTAGGCAGGACACAGTCTTTCCCCATACAGGCCATCTGGGGACGTGAGAGGCCCAGGCGGGCCCCACGTTCCCAAGCACCATGAGGTTTTCTCCCCCGGAACCCGACGTGGGCTGCGGTTTGAGTTTGCAGGGCGTGGCGCGAGCTCTAAGAGCGGCCTTATTCTCAACAGCCCGAAGGGCAAAGCCGGCCTCGTCGTCATGAAGAACGAGCAGGAAAGCAACAGGCAGTTCACGCCCACAAGGGAAGGGCTCGGCCTTGGAAAGGAAGGACCTTCCGACGCAGCCTCTCACGTGGAGGAGCCTCGAGGACATTCTGCTCGATGAAATAAGCCAGACACAGGAATACAAATAACTACTGCGTGATTCCACTTGCATGACGTTCCTAGACTCGTAAAGACGGGAAGTGGAACGGTGGGTGCCGGGTGGGGGCTAGGAGGGGAACATTGTTGTTTCTTGGGGACAGAGTCGCAAGATGAAAACTTTCCAGAGATTGGAAGGTGAGTGTAGTTAACACTATTGAATTGTGCACTTAAAGAATGATGAAGATGGTTAAAAGAGAGGGGAGAGAGGGAGAGGGAGAGGGAGAGGGAGACAGAGAATGCTGACTGCCTCCCCAAGGCAACGGCTGTTGACTTCAAGTGGAAACAACATGGACTCATAACGTCATCTCTGAATGACTGGCAAAGCCACGAGGAGAGCAAAATTCATCCACAGATGTGAGCCATGGCCTCCGGATCCCTCAAGAGCCACATGCAACTAGCTCATCTCCTGCCAAGGCCCGTCCACGGCAGCACCGAGCCCCGCACTCCTGAAGGCGCCCTGCCACGGCCGCGTCGCCCGGCCCCGCGCTGTGTGTGCGCAGCACAGGGGTGAGCGTGGCTCCTTTCCGGGCCTCACAAGACACAGCGGAGCCCCGAAGAGGTGATCTGGAGCAGTTTGGTGTCTGGAGAGCAGGACTGTGACCAGAGGGGTTCCCGTAGCCAAAACGTGATGAACTACGGTGACACCACAGGCACCCGCCACCAAGATGGGTGCGTGTGGGCCACCCCATCCCCAGCAGGCGTCGCTGGCACCTCTACTCGCCCCAGTTCGGATATGAACTCCGTTCATATCTCCGACTCTTCTCCCTCGCTCCTCCCTTGCCTGCCTTCCTCCTTCTCCCCTCACTGGAACGACAGGACAGCCCCTTCCTCTGGGGCTCCAGCATGGGGGGCTCGTAGGCCTCGTGGTTCATCTTTTAGGCCACAGGGCCAAGGAGACCCTCCAAACAGTGTGGGATCTCTGCCTGCGCGGAACTCCGGAGCCGGTGGCTGAGACGACATGGTTATCCATGTCGCCGCCGGGTGGCTGGGAAGGAGTGACCAGTTGTTGGGGAAGTTGCCTGGGGACGGGAGAGGGGACGTGCCATTAGATCCATACCTTCCATCGAGGCAACAGAGAAAGTTCCAGATAGATGAAGGGGCTAAACGCAACAGTACTCTATAGAAGTCAGTATTCGATCTAAGCTTTTAAGATGAGAAATAATGGCAGAAATAACAGAGCAAAAATGGACAGGTTTAACTACATAAAAATATGAAACTCCTAAACGAAAAGGCAGAGCTCAAAGGCCTTGGGACAGATCCACACCACACGCAACTGGTTTCTCCCTTTTCTCCGAGTGGCTCGGACAAGCCAATGGGAAGAACGGTGACACCGTGCGTGTAAGGGAAGGTAACGGCCAACACGCTGTTCCCTGCTCGTGAAACCGTGTTCCTAGTCACCTTCGAAGGCTACCCAAGGCGACGCCAAGATGCAGCTTACCGTCTACGGAGCTGTCAACAGATCTTAGCGACGATTCTTAACGCTGACAAGTTGGAGCGGCACGGGAGAGTGAAATTGCCCCGGTGTTCGTGGAGCTTTATGTCCCAACAAATCTTCTGAAAAGCAACTGGGCAATAAGGACAAACAGCCTCCCAGCGTTTGGCTGGGTCACTTCTAGGCCTCGAGCAGGTGCGCACAGGGGAACCTTAAAAGGTGTCCCTACTTTTTACCGTCTAATAACAGTTCCATGGCTAAATAAATGGGTAGAGCTACGTAACGGGCTATCATACAGACACTAAAGAATATGTTTGGTGGGTTTAAAGGATAATTAGTCAACATTAATTTAAAAAGCAAGGTTGGGGTGAAAATGACAGACGTCTCTAATAGTGTCAGCCATAAAAGTCGGTCGGTCAGTAAATAAGCTAACCTATGTTATTCCTGCAAAAAGACATTTCTTTATAAATAAGCCTGCATGCATACATATTTATAATATTTGAGTAGAAGACTGGAGATATGTTGAGTCACTTGGATACGCACTAAGGAAGAACACACCATATAAAAGTCCCTTCCAGATTTATTGTAGATTTAAATGTTAAAAGATGAACACTGAAGGATGTAGGAAGAAAACACTTTCATAAACCTGAAGTAGGCAGAATTCTCAAGCAGAATCCAGAAAAATACAGAGCCAGAAAGAAAAAAATAAGATTTGGATAATGTTTAACACTGTGAAGAGTGTGGCCGTGCCAGCCACAGAGCGGAAGGGCGCGTTTGCGACACACCTGTCTACTGAGGGTTCACAGCCTGAAGAGCTGCTAAAAGCCAATTTTTTAAAAAAGGGGTAGCTTAGGAGGAAAGTGGGCAAAAGATGTGGCAGGCATTTCACCCACCAGGCCCCCAAATGGCCGAGCCACATGTGAAGGGAGTGACCAAAAGGAACGTGACGGTGGAAATCGGCGTTGGTATGACGGCAGCTGGGGCTCTGGTAGGTGGGCGTGGGGCCGGCTCACACAGCTGGGAAAACCACGCCTGCCGAAGCTGACCCCGGCGTCGCCGCCCGCAGCAACGGACCAGCGGCAACGGGAACACGCTCACCGCAGGACGTGCCCACCGTGAGCGCTCAGAGCTGCGTTTTTTGTGATGGTCAACAACTGGAAATTACCAGAAGGGCCGGCAGTGATGCACAATACGTGAATAAACTGTGCCATAACCACGCCAGACAACACCAACGAGCGCGAGCACCTGCACGTAGGGGTGCGGGTGCGCTTCAGAGGCGTGAGGTTGAGTATAAGGCCCCGGCTCCCAAAGGGGCCGCCTGCGCGATCCCGTTTGTATCAAGCTGGGAAACAGGCCATCCTAACCTGCGGTCGTGGCTGTCACCCTGGGTTGTCACCCTGGGCTGTCACCCTGGTGCGGGGGCCATGGGTGCGTTCAATTTGTGAAAAGCTATGCTCTTAGCACTCGTATACCTTTTCACATGTATTATACTTAAAAAGTGGTTTTAAAAATATATTTTAAAAGCCCTGGAAGGTACGTAAACAGTTACGCATTTGCTGGGTTATAGGTGCTCCTTCCTTCTTCTTCACGTCCATGTTTCCTAAAATGAGAACGGCCTGTTACTTCCGTGGTAAAGCACTTTCGGTTTTGCTTTCGGTTTTGCTTGTTTTGCCATCAGCCAGCCTGACCTCCTCAGAACAAGTCCTGTGATCTGTCACGGCTTCTGGGAAAGCGTGGCCTTGGGGGTGGCGCTCACGGAGGCGGGCTCCTGTTCCCAGAAGCGGCCTATCTGAAACTGAAACTTAAGCACAGGGCAGGTTTTCAGGAGCTCACACTGCAGGAGCCACTTGGATCCCAGGGGCGCGGCCAACAGGCGTCCCCCAGCTGCGACCTCTCCCAGTCCGCATGGGAGTGTCCAGGGTGCAGCTCATCCCCAAAGGCCAGAACAACATCTTTTTTGCTCCCTTCTGCTCTTAAGGAGTGGATCCTGAATGGTCCTTCAAGCACCAGAAAACGTCAAGGAGAACTGGGTAGAGAAAGTTTGTAAATCCGTTCCCAAGACGACGTATTTCAAAGGGGAAGAGGCCCGAGCGGGAAGCGGTTGCCGCTGACACGGTGGTCAGGTTCTGCATCTTGGTTGTGCCCCAGTCGGTGGCGTGTGTCACCTAACGTGCCCTGGTAGCCACAGCCTTTTGGTCCCAGGCACCCTCTGGCTCACACAGGCCACCACGGCAAGGGCCCTGATGGCCACGCCGGACAGAAAATCATGGCATGGGGCCCGCCGTGCCGGCGTGCTTCGGTCTGGACCCTGACCATTTCTCTGCCATTTCCTTGGCCCTGCCCATCTCTGGGCTCGCCACACCCTCCACCTGGGGGTCCCAGAGGGTGGCAGCCCCAAGTCTACCTGCTTCCTCATTCACTTCCCACCCGGGCCCAATCTTCGGGCTGGTGGAACCTTCCTGAGCCAGCCTGGGTGACCGTGACAGTGGCGCGTACTCATGGCCAGGTTTGCCAACCTACCCACAGAGCCAGGGCAATGACATGTTGTCCTGGTGCCGGAGATGGTGTCACTGTCACCCAAGTTGCTGACCTGGGGGGAGCGGGAGGGGGAGGCTGGAGGGGGTTCAGTATTCCCCCGGCCTGTGTGAGGAAAAACAGGGAAAAACGGGTTGTCTGAATTCAGGCTTTTCACAGCACAAATGTGGAGTTTATCACTTTAAAAAGATGGAGAGAAAGGCCCCAGTAGGGTCATTCCCTTCTCCAAAACCCCTCCAAGGCTCCTTTTAAGAAAAATATGCTGGACACCGACCTGCCCCATGCTCCATGAAGTGCTGACGCAGCAACATCGAAAGGACAGACCCCTGGCCTTGGGTCCCCCCTTCCGGTCTAGCTTGGTCTCCACCTCCCTGTCACGGGACTCCTCCTGAGAGGCGGAGGAAGCAGGTGCGGGGTCTTAGTGGCCGGGTGGCCGGCGGAGGGGCTGCCTTAGTGCCTCTGGCTGGGCGGGGGCGGGCACACCCTGACCCGCTGTCTGCTGCGGCCGGGCTCAGACTCCGGCTCCTGCCGCTGTGTTTGGATGGGCAGTGTCACGGGGTCCTCGGGGATAGAGTGACCTGGCACACTCGCAGGCCGCCTCGCCCACTCCCGCAGCTCTTGGGAGCGTTTCTTCGGGCAGGACTGCTTTGTACAGCCTGCCTCTGATTATCTTTGCTCCCAGGGACCTCTCTCTTCCTTCAAAAGCACTGGCCGCGTCCAAGGTCTGGGAAGAGCTGCCAAGAAAGGCTCAGGAGCGCCTTCTCTTCAGGTCGACCGCCCCCCCTTCCTTGTGGTGAAGCAAGCCCTTCGAGGGCCGCCCGGCGTGAGCCGTGCGACTGCGGAGCTAATAGAAACCAGACAAGGAGGGTCCGACCAAGAAGCCTGGCTGGGACTCATTACCGCTTTCAAAGGGACCCCAGTCCCTCTCCCGTCTCGTCTTGGATCGGCTCGATGACCAGAGTATCGACAAAGGGCTGCGCAGAAGAGATAACACATTATCACCCCTTCCCACCCTCGTCTGGGGGGAGCAGCTTTGCGCAGATTATTCAATCTACACTCCCAACAGGGGAGGAAGCGCAGACTTCTGGAAACTTCTCCTGCCCGGTTTATGGCCCTGCACAGCTGGGATGTCTAAGGAAGGTCAGAAAGAGGGGTCTCAGACGGCATCACCACCGGAAGGGGCGAACCACCTGGGGCAAGTGACACGGATTCATGCGTCCGAAGGAAGCCCAATCCCAGCGTGGGCGACACGCTGGAAGGGTGACACCCTCCTGACGGCACTCGGGATTAGCTGCGGAGGAGCCCAGCCTGAGCTCCCGGAAGACGGGGCCCTGTGTGCATCTGATGAGACTCCAGCCCCTACGATGTGTGGGGTTCCATTACCCTTCAGGTTGAGAAGAGTGTGGCCAGTTGTCAGAGGTGGGGTGACACCTTACAGGTCCCCCTCACCTTTTTGACCCAGAACCTGGCCGATCTTGGTGTGACCCCAGCCAGTGACTAAGTAAGACTGTGGTACGAGGACCTGGACACTCCCACCCACTCGGGGCGCCCCTGGGAGCTCGCCGCTGGGCAGGCAGGGAAGGAAGGAGGCGGCTGTGAGCCACAGTGGATACTTTCTTCCCTCCTCCTTTCCAGGCCACTGTCCCCATCAAACCCTGTGCTCCCCTAACTCAGACTCAGCATTTGCTTCCCAGAGGGTCCAGCTGACACGACCCACACCCCCATCCCCATAACCCAAAGCTCTCATGCGCCCTCCTCTCCTGGCGCCCCCCGCAGGACATTCAACGTGAAGAAGCGGATCCACTGAGGCTGGAGCCTGGGCACCCTCTGAAGACAGCAGGGAGGGTTTGCAGAGTTGGGAAAAGGGCAACCTTCTTCGACTCCGGCCCTGACCGGGTTCTCAGCCACTGCACGGATTCACAGAGACATTTAGCCAAGGGTGAGGTGGGCGGGCCCAATATTATTGAGCAGAACAGCATCCCAGGGATGTCCCCTTAGCAGAGGTCGCCTGAACCATCTGACCCAGGGGGTCACACGGTGTCCGTGACAAGCCCTGCTGAAGGCAGATACAGGCCCCAAGTTTTCACAGTGCAGAAACGCCAGCCCGAGCCAAGGACCCCACCCTGGCCCTCCTCAGCCCACCCTCTGCGGGGTGAAGGGGACACTTCTCCTCTCCCAGTTTGCCGACCGGGCTCCAGGCACACGCACAACGCCCTCTCCCGACGGCACCCGCTGCCCCATCCCTGCACCAGCAGGAGGCAGCTGGCCCTCGTCTGGAGGACCCGCCAGCCAGGGCGGCCTTGGCTGATGGACACTCAAGGCTTCCATCTTCGCGTTGGTAGAAGACCGTTCTCCTGCAGCCTATCCTAGGAAGAACCCAAGGCGACCGTCCTCTCTGAGACGCAGCCTCGTGGCTTCTTTCTCCGTCGGCATGAAGCACCCGGCACCTCTAAGTGATGTTTGGGGAACTTCGTTCACTTTTTTAAATGTTACATGGAATCTTAGAAGGTGTTTAAATTGAACTTCAAGACACAAGTGCATTTAAACCAGGTTTCCCTGACCTTCACCTCCATCCTAACTCTAAAACACGGCCCTCCCCGCGAGCCCAGCCCCAGCGCGTGCTTCCCGAGCATGAACCCCAGAGAGAGCGCAGAGTCCCGCCTCTCTCTCACTGACATGCTTGCGAGCCTATGATCTGGCGCGTTGCTCTATGAAAGTATGTCTCAAACCCAGCAAATGATGGTTTCGTTTTATTTTTATAGTGGGTGGCTTGCAGAAAGCCAGAAGGAAGTTCTGGCCTCTGGATGGCTTATTTCCCTTGGAAAGGAGAGGTACCCTTCCGCGGTTGTCCTTGACAGCCGTGAGAGCCGGGGAGAAGCAGGGCCAAGTTCAAAAGGGTAACTATTTCAAAAAGCAATATTCAGCAAATTATTTTCAGGAGGAATGCCTACTAGCACCATAATTATTTACTAAGGCTTGGAAGCCTTGGTCATTGTAACTTTCTAATAACATAGGAAACAGAATAAAATTAAGGCATATGGGGAAAGGAGAAAAAAAATCTC